>JAOEHY010007854.1:0-17986 GCA_025447955.1 Psilopsiagon aurifrons
TGGCATCAGCCCACCTCACAAGCGTGTCAAGGTCCCTCTGGATGGCATTCCTTCCCTCCAGTGTATCGACCGAACCATCCAGCTTGGTGTCATCGGCAAACTTGCTGAGGGCACACTCGCTGCTAAACTTTCAGTGCTCTTAAAGATAGCTAAGCAGAGTGGATTGCTTTTGGTTGGTTGGTTGTTGCTTTGGTTTTAATGCAAAAAAATGTATAAAATGAGACCTGCTTTGCAGGTACTGTCCAATAAAGGACTTCATCCTCTTCTTGTGGATGCCTTGTTTCCTATATATTTTCTGCTTGTGTTTATAATATGCTAAAAGCTGGGCAGTCATGATTTGGAAGAGAAGTATTTTAGAACAAAGAAAATGGAGCCAAATTTTGCCTGAGCTTCTGCTTTATGGACCTATAGTGCTTTGTGCCAGGTTCAGGGGGACTGTAAGCCCCAGGAGCATTTAGTCTACAAATTCCAACAACTTTGTCTGTGAAACAGAGATCTCAGGGTATCTACTAACCTGTCTGACTGTTGAATAACTAATGTGCCTACTGAAAGACTAATTTTTTGTGTGTTTTTTTTTTTTTCTTTTTAAATGTAATTTTTCACAAGTGATTTTTAAGCAAAACACAATGACTGCTTTTTCCTGTGGACTAAAGATATCATTTGGAATAGAATGAAAAAACCCCACCATAAATTCAGCGCATACAAGAAGCATAAGCAAGATAGCACAGTGACTGAATAATTCCAAGTTTGTTTTTAAATTAAATTAAAATAATAATTTTTATTGAGAAACCTAATTGGATTGGAATTTATTTAAGCTTTAAAATGGTTTCATTCATTCAGTTTGGCTACAGAGTAGCTGAATAATTTTATGGAGAAAAAATTTTTATCTGCAAAAGAATTAGGGATAACTTTAGCCGTTAAGTTACATTTTAATAATTTTTTTCTCATCTTATAATAATGTAATACTGCAGTCCTCAGTAACCTCTTTCATCCAGTAATCACATAGCATCTTAAAACTTTGAAAAGATAAGGAAGAATCATTACAGACTGGTAAACTGGTGATATAGTGGCAGTACAGAGAGCTTAACCCAGCAGCTCTGACTCACCAGCGTTGTATCCAGGAAATCACATTTGAAGGCCTTGCAAGAGACTGAGAGAAATCAAAATCCTCTTGAGGTGCGTTCTGGTTTCTTTGATTGAAGGAACTGTGATAGAACAGACTTTGAAGTTTACTGTCTGTCTTCATCTTCTGAATTTACTTGCATTTTCACATGACATTCTTTTTCAAATGGAAGACATTGCCAAGTGGTGGGATGTATGTACTTCTATGGAAACAGTTCAGTAAGCTTTGTCACTGTGCAGAGAGGTTAGAAAATGTGCACTATTATATCTGTGTGTTTTCTGTTGGGTGTCTAAGGGAGGACTTGACTACGTGGGGAAGTGTCCAAAAGGAGCTCTGTCTTCCAGGCCTTCATTGGCTAGATAGGACCTAGACAACAGTCATGGATCGATTCTGCAAGAACAATGAATGCTCTACAAACTCAGAAGAAACTTATGCCTTGAGCTCCCTTGACTGCAGCATTTCTCGAATGCAGGAGGTTTGTGTGTGGCACATTTCAGTGCTCATCTTTTATCCACTTTTCTGTTCCACCTGGCTATGGATGAGAAATACAGCTTACCTTTTGGTGCTACTCCTCAGTGACGGAGCCAGCCAAAGGCAGTATTGTTGCTTCTAGCTAATTCTTCTTATTATATTTGCCCTATCTCTCTGTGTTCTCTTCAACTGTGATTGTCTTTTGCTTAGTATGAAATTTTCTGTTCAGTCAGCTCCAAATTCCTATCAATGGGCTGTTAAGTTGGTGGCATCCTCTCATCATTACCATAATTGGCCAGAAGGACCCCTCCAGCTCAAAAATTACTCCTTTCTACAGTAGGGTGTAAAGAGAGCTGTGTTTTGCTAGTGTGAGTGGTAAACTGATATTTGCACAATTCATTTATATTTACTTTGCCTTATTTTATTCTCTCAATAAGGAGCTAAGGGAATTCTGTGGCAATTGGTCTCTAAGTGAGATGAATCTAGCAGCTAGAAAACACTCCATTCAGAGTGAAATGGATAGTGTGCATTCACAATTGCTTAAATAACACATGTTTTAATGCAGGTCTGTGTGTTTTGCTCATTTTTTTGAAATACAAATTATGCATTATGATAGGAAAAGTCAGTGCATCAGTGTTACTGGGGAATCTTTCCAAGATCTTTCTTTCAAGTGGATTAAAGAGTACAAATTTGGGATAGTCAAAGGTGAATGCAAACAAATTGGCTAGTCCATTAGCATAGCTGTCCAGCTGCATGCTAGGCTCTGAGGCCACTCCAAAACCACAAGCCTGACTGCCTCAGAAGCCTGCCAAGGAGCCAGCTGCTGCTAATAAAACAGAGTCTACAACTTGGCATCTGGGGCCTGTGACTCTGATCCAAAAGGAACTGTGCATGAAAAATAGTTGAAATTTGTCTTTTTTAAGTACTGTTTTGCTTTGGAAGAGTAATGCATTAGACTAAACTTGCAACAAGTGAAAAACTATGTAAAAGGACTGTGGTTGCCATGGGAAGATAAATACCATTCTTGTGAAAAGAGGTTGGATGTTGGAAAGGAGGAGGGCTGTTAATTTAGTAACCAAGAGGCTTCTGGTTCAGCATTTCTGGCTTATTTAGTAAGAAAACCCAAGGTATTATTAATGCTTAGCTGTGTGCACTTGCGTGGGACACTTTGCTTCAGGAAGCTCAGTGGTAGGGTTTAAGCACAAGAGTGTGTTCATTAGGCTGGATAAGAATTAAGCACATTAATTTCTTGCTTTTAAATAATAAAGAAGGAGAAATTTCATTCATTTTTTGCAGATGAAAACAAATCCTATTAGCCAGCCATGCTAAATTAATAAGCTGCTTGGAATGATCTACTAAACATTTCATTCCCCACATACTCCCCTCTGAATAATGAAGCATGAGAACTGGAAAATGAGCTGGTTGCATTGGTTATTTGAAAAATTAATGGCAAAGCCAGCTCTGAATTCCAGCTTCCTTTTGAAGTGAAACTTGTAGATTTTGCCTAACGCTTTTTTTCTAACACTGCAGGTACTGTGCTTGGCTGTGTTGGCAGAATGTCTTTCCCATATTTCTACAGCTGGTGTCAGGGTGTTTTGAGCCAATCTGGAAAGCAGTGTTCCTCATGGCTCTTGTGGCAGAGAAGTTAAGCGCTTTGGCCCCAGGCATGGAGGGGGCCAACACCAGAACAAGGCACAAATTCCCCACCTTAAGGTGCGCACACAGCTTCCCAGACAATGCCCCCCTTTGGCATTGTCAGGGATCCTGTAGCAAGTGATCCATATCTGGGATCATCATCAGGTTGCCATTCATTTCTTTCACTCCAGTTATTACGTGGAGATTAATGAACCAGACCCTTTGCTCATTTGGAGGCAAGTCACATACTTCTGCCATCAGTCATACACTCATCAGCTCAGGAAACAAGAATTCAAAGCTTTTTTCTGACCAGAAGCTTTTAGTCTGGCAACTGACCAGAAGATGTCATCAGCCCTAGTACAGGCAATTTTGTAGTCTTTCTGGGGTATTAGGTATGCATGGCAGTTACTGTGGGCTGCAGTGGCTGAGATTTATTAGTGAAGAGGGTTTAGAGTACAGCGGTGCTTTCCAGTCTAAGGAGATCAGCATCCTCCAAAGTGGAATGTGTCTGCCTCTGTACCCACCCTGAAAGCATCTCCCAGGGTGCTGTCATGAACCTGGGCATCTGTGTGTGTGTGTAGCCTTAGCAGGTCTTGCTTGAGAGACCACTTATCCTATGGCCTAATTCTCTGGGTGTACTGAGGACTGTCTTTTTATAGCTGTGGCCTTAAAATCAGTGTAAATGTAATTCATGTTTGCTTCTAGGTCCCCTTTTGGCTGGCCAAGAGGGATAAAATGACTTAGGCTTAAATTAGAATTAGGCCCCCAGTGCTTTCCTCTGTGTGAGGATAAAGACCTTATAATAGAATGAAAATTGCTTTTTGTGTTTCAAAGGTGTATTTCCACTCTTTTTTCTTGCTTATTAGGTTGGTGTGACAGTAGGCCGTCTACTCATTTTCCCCTCCTAAGACATATCTCATTATAACAATTAATAGTTAAGGCACATAGCACTTTATTGGCTTACAGAAAATTCTGTCTTTGCTTTACATCATTTATGTGCATCCAGTGTGTATGGTAAACATGGAGTTGTGAGGTAAAGCAGTAAGAATGTCATATTGAAGTTATTGATACTTTACCTTACCAGTAATCAAAATGTGTGAGATTACCAGAGGGTATTTCCTGAGTTCTCAGTATACTAAAGCCAGATATGTGCTATATGCGGACACGTATACCTTTACCATGGCCGTGGGGTGCCCAGTAATTTGAATATGCTTTCAGCCAGGATGTTTTAAGATGCCCATGTCTGTGTATTTGTTGGAGGTTACTGTTGCCTGTAATTTTGCCGATGCCATGGCTGTAGTGTGGAGTTGATTTCCAGGACATGCCCGCAGCATTGGAGCTCAGTCAAGATGATTCCCTATGCCTGGTACCTGGGATTGCTGCTTCAGCAGTCTATTTCTGGGAACAACATTGAAGCTTGGGTGGATGAGAATTAACCAGTGATAAAATGTGTGTGCAGAGAAATATGATCCGTATGCATTAAGTGCTTATGATTGTCAGCAAAGTATCTACACAGATACCTGGGGAAGGAAGCTTGTTGCTCTGTCTCTTTTACTCTAGCGAAGAGGTAATGTCATTACTTGCTAGTGTTGCCGTTGCACTGTCTGTGAACCTATTTTTTCCTTTTAATGGTTCCTACTTGAGTCACATTACAAGCAGGCAGAGGAATTCTGATGTCCTGACATCTGAGTTGTGTTCCAACTCTCCTGGTTTAAACAGGAGAAACTGGGAAGCAGGAAAGAGAAGGTAGCAGGAAAGGCATCAATACAAGTGTGATACTTTATGTATTTAATCAAAGCCTCTCAGCTTCAGTTATCACTAATGCTCCCCTTACGTTCCCCAGCTTTTTTTGATTCTTCTAAGTGAAGGGACTTGTTTGAAAGAGGTAAAAATGTCTGTATACTGGGGCTGTGATTTTGTGTGGCCATAATTATAAGCACTATAGTAGGGCCACTGAAAGTAAAGGGGCAGTTGATTAGTGTGCTCAAAATTACTCACAGACTTAAATATGTTTCTCTCTTCAAGGCTTAAATGCAGAACAAGCCTATTAGAAGTTACTGAAGTGTCATTGCTACTACTATAATGAAAATTGCAGATGTTTTGCTTTTATTAGTCCATTTTGCATTTAGTAGTCCATCGTGGTTAACTTAGCATTGGCACAGTATTTACCTGCTGTTGTAATCATGCATACTGCTAGCAGAATTCACTGATCAGCTTGTGAAAACAGAATTTCCCACGTCTCAGCAGGAGGCTGTGTTCCTGGAGCTCTGCCTCCAGTTGCCTCACTGTCCAGCCGGAACCTTGGCCCACAGCAATCCTTAGCTTCCCCAACTTCTCTCCTAAGATCTCAGCTTTCCTGCATAGGCCACAGTGGTGGCAGGACATGGCCTTCTCCTTCCAGCCACTCCTCCGCTCTCCTGACAGGCACTCTGTGCTGCGAGTAAATTCTTTGATGGTCAGAGAGCCAGGGATGGTTGCAGCAGCTTAAATTCCCTGTTGTGCCAGATCAGAGGCACTTAAGTAATTTATATAGCGTGTGTGTCTCCTTCCACAGCATGTATATACCAGGGGGTTAGGAGAGAGTGGTGTTTTTCCTGTGAGAATTCCTCCTATTAGGAAGGAAACACCATTTTAAGTGGTGTTTCTCAGTTGTGTGTGCTTTGTAGTTGTTCAGAAGTGGTAGGGTTTTGAGGGCGGGAGGTCTTAGCTGGATCATCTTTTCCAACCCCTTTTTCTCTAGTGTGAAAGTCACCTGTAAAGACAGAGTCATTTCAGGCTGTTTGGATGGGTGTTTTTTTCCCTCACTCAGGCTAGCCAAGGCTCTGCCATCTGACTGTGCATGTACTGGATGCTATAAAAGACTAACTAGGCTTCTGGTATTGGCTTTGTTGTGGCTTATACCTTTGGCTAGATATTCTTATTTGTGTCTTGGAGTATTCTTAAAGCAGATTAAGTTTTTCCTTTAATACTAGTCACTCCTGAGGATCTGTTATTTCCGAGCTCTATTTTGTGATCTAGATAAAATAGGCTCATAGACGAGCTACTTTGAGTGACTTTGAGTCAAGATTTTTTTAAAAAAGGTAACATAAATCACTTCATGGTCATGGCTAAACCTCAAGTCTCGGCCCCATTTGGCATTTTGAAGGGTGTTCCTGGGTTGGGGTGGGTGCCCACACTAAAAGAGTGGGCAGCCTGAGGAAGGAGATCAGGGCAAGCTTGCCCTCAGTGCACAACTCGGGAATTACCTGAGTAAAGCACATGAGTCCACCCCATGCTTCTGTTTTCCAGTAACAGCTGCTTTGTTTTGTTCTGTTTCCAGCAGTCCTATGCACCAGCTCCCCACCCCATGGCTCCTCCCAGCCCCAGCACAAACAGCAGCAACAACAGCAGCAACAACAGCAGTGGAGAGCAGTTGAGTAAAACCAACCTGTACATTCGAGGCCTTCCACCCGGCACCACTGATCAGGACCTTATCAAGCTGTGCCAGCCGTAAGTGCACTTAATATATACTCTGTGTCTTTGGGTAGGAAATTGTCAAAGCTGGCCTTTCAGTTTACACTTACGATGTCCACAAAAAGACATTAGAAGCCTTCTGCATTTGAAGGCCAAATGTTATTCCTTAGTTTGAACAGCTAATTAATGTCTGTTGGAAAATCACCTGGTAATGAACTTTAGGGGATAGAGACATGAGGGTCTTCACATTGACTTCTGTTTATTTTAAGGTCTGGAGTTTATTTCTTATGTTAAAAGAAGAATTTGCATGGCAAGAAAACCTCCCTAATGGCAGATTATAGTTACAGTGATCTGTGAATCACAGCCTGGTATACAACAAAACATGGCTGTTCCCACTTTTGTTATTTATCACATCTTGTGATTGCTGTGTCACACATTGCTGGGCTCAAAGACTGAGAAGTATGAAACCCACTGAGGGTGGCCTGGTAACCATCTAATTAATACATTATCTGCAGTTCCACTGAAAAATGATGGTGTAGAAAGTAGACTGTTTATCTTGAGTCATGTTTGCACATTGTGCTGAAAAATGTCAGTTTTGTTGTGTTTTATTCCCGTTGAAACTGGAGGGGCCATAGAAAGGGGCTCTTTGCTCCTCATGCATCATCAAAAGAACTGTTTCCTGAAATGTTGCATTCTCTTACCCCTCCTCACTTGACTGAATCTAGTGGGTAATGAGAGTAGAAATGAGAACCTGAGTGGATTTCCAAAGTCTAGATTACTATTCATATGGTTTTTGGAGGACTTGGCAGTCATGGGGTAATGGTCTTTTCCAACCTAGTTGATTCTGTGATGAGGGAGGGGTATAATCCAGTTTGAGATTACAAACTAAGATCACCTGGGTGGAATTTAGGATAACACTGTATTTTTTGTGTTGAAGTAAGAACATCGAGAGATTTGAAAAATAAAAATCCATTCTTGTTAGAATGCAGAACTATAATGCTTTGCCACAGAATCGTCTGTTGCGAAAGACAACAGTATCTCTGTTATCTTCCATCACAGATCAGCCTTTCAAATAGATTGCAAATAAGTTAAACAAATAAATGAAGTTTGGTAAAGTAAAGAACAGTCTGAGGTTGATCTAATTGCTTGAATCCATATGTTGCTTTGAATCTTGCTGTAGGAGTAACAATTTAATGGTATGCTACAATTTTATGTCATTCTCTTTCCTGATTTTGACCAAACGTGCTGAAAGACTTCCCTAAGTGTGCTTTATGTGGATATGACTGGCTAGGATTGGAACTAGCCATCTTACTGCAGTTGATATCTGAACTTCAACAGAATTATGTGAGCTTGAATCTCTTCTTTGTGACTTTCTCCTATTAAAGCTGCTACAGGTAAACGGACAAACTGCTCACATGAGTATAGCATGCTGGTGATTTCTCATATTTCATGGAAGCTGAATTGCGAGTGTACCTGTCTGACATTTGTACAAGCTATATTCATTGACACTTCCTGCTTGTGGCAGCCATAGGTAATCCCTGTTCAAGGGCCAGATCCTCAGTAGGTAAAATTGACTCTAGTCTGCTGATGTTCAGAAAGATATTTTGCTATACATCTTGTTACAGTCTGACCCTTTCCTGTACTGGTTTTCTGAGTTACGGCTGGGCTTAAACCACAACAAAGATATGGGGTGAAAATGTGAATTCCAGTCCATAAAACTTATTATCATTTTGCAGTGCAAGTTTTTTGGAGAGTTGCATTTAAGAGTGCTATTCACCAAAGTTAGCTTATGTCCAGGACACTGGTTCCCCTAGGCTAGCTGCCAGTGCCTAAGATGAGGCCTTCAGAACCCATTTCCTCTGTTTTAGCATGTGACAAGGCTGCCAGCAGTACAACTGTCACTTGCAATGTCTGACATTTGCCAGGTCTGGAGGGTAATGTTCTAAACCCACAATATTTCTCTACGTCGTGATTTAAGCCCAGCTGTCAACCCAGAGCCATGCAGCCACTTGCTCACTCCTCCCCCTTGCTTGCTTCCCCCCGCTCCCAGAGGGATAGGGAGGAGAACTGAAAGAATGTAACTCCCATGGGTTGAGTTAAGAAGAGTCCAGTAACTAAGGTGTTACACAAACCACTGCTGCTACCACCAATAATAATAATGATAAGGAAGATAACAAGGGAAGAGAATACAACCGCTCACCACCCGCCGACCAATACCCAACCTGACCTGAGCAGTGATCTAGCCCTTCCAGGTAACTGCCCCCAGTTTATACACTGGGCATGATGTGCTGTGGTATGGAATACCTCTTTGGTCAGTTTGGGTCAGGTGTCCTGTCTCTGCTTCCTCCCGGCTTCCCCTTGTCCCCGGCAGATTATGAGACTCAGAAAGTCCTTGGTCGGAGTAAACATTACTGAGCAGCATCTGAAAACATTGGTGTTATCAGCGCTGTTCCCAGGCTGAAAGACAAAAACACAGCACTGCCCCAGCTACTGAGAAGGAGAAAACTGACTGCTACTGCTTAACCCAGGGCACTCTCTCAGAAGTACAGAAAATGCTTGAAATGCTTCTGATTATGTACACTTATCATAATCCATACCATTTCCAGATTTATTCCAGCAGAGAGGCCACCCTTTAAGTGACACGTAACATTTCTTATTTTATTGCCTGTTGCTGGGTGGGTTATGGAAGACAAACCCTTTAATGAGAATTGTTTGCTAAAGCATGAGACTGTTCTGGTAAATCCTGCCTGCTTTTCTGTATTTCAGCTGTGTGTTTTTGGTGGTGTGTTTCACACACTAAGCAGGAAACAGCAGACTGGAGTACTGTTGATGCTAGAAGTGCAGAGTCCATTACACGTGATGTCAGACATTTCTGACAAATGTTCTGACACTATCAAACCTTTTATCAATTTAGGAATAACCTTGTCACAGTAATCTGTCAAACTGTTCATACAGCTAAAGGAAAGCAAGTCATCATAAGCTGTACTGCGGCTGAGTAAATAAAATATAAAAATTGCTACTGGAAAACTTTATTTTGGTGAGCTTCTGATCCTCAGCATTTGGTTTAAAAAGTGTCCAGCATCAAGCTTTTTTTATTTGCAGCAGGAAGCTGTTAGCTTCCACTGAATCATTTGGGACTGTATAGGCTCTGTCAAAGGTTACATCAAAAAAGAATGAAAAGGAATGTTTAGCAAGCAAGAATCTGTTGTTCTTTTATGTGTGTATCATTTCCTGGATTTTTAAAAACACTGAGTAAAAAAACTTATAAAAATGAACCTTGGCCTTTTTTAACCTGTCTTGAGGTTTTCCATTTATTCTATTTATTCATCACTGAAACTTACAGGTCTAAAATTGTGATAATTAAATATGACAAGGCTGTGATTATTAAATATTTGGTGAAAAGATTAGTTAATATCACATCATTAGCATTTATTTTTCTGACATACACAGTCTGCTGGTGCAGTGGTGCACACCCTTATACATGTATCTTCCCAGTCAAAATATGCTTTTCATCAAAGGAAAGATAATCAACCTTAAGATGTAAAATTACACATTATAAACAGGAAAATGTGTGTGATATGTCATTGTACAAGCAAAATATAAATTATTATCTTTGAAATATTCATAGCTGTCACTCTAATTTTCATGCGTGTTTTTGTATTTCATCCAGAAGAATTCCAAAATTCTTTTAAAGACATACACAGATGGTGATGTCTCCTATTGGTATACTGGACAGTTTCCATTCTTACTAACTACACTTTGGTGCAGATGGATTGAAGGGAATCTCACGCATATATTGAACATTTGAGCTTTCATTTTCAATTCAAAAACTCATAGTCTGTCTCTCAAGATTTTGATCTTTCTGTCCATATTTCTTTACATGTTTGCATTGAAGATGACTTTGGCCTAATGTTTTTTAAAGGATAAAGTAAGTTTTGAAGAAGAGAAAGGGAATTTGGGAAAAGTGGCTTAAACCCCCCAACATTTGACTAAAAAGCCTTGTTCATTGCCTTGTCCATCTCTATTCAGTCATGAATTTTTCATGACTGAAATTTTCAATCTGTAGTCTGTAAGATAGCTACTTCAAACTTCAAACATCCGATAGTTTAAACTTACTTATATGTTTGTCCTGACTTGGTTGTCTTCCCTTGCGTCTATCATGTACCTTCAGAAATCTATTTCTGTGTACTTCATTCCTGTTTGGATTAGTTAACTTGTCACCCTTCAAGTTTTGACTTCTTTGTGGTCCAGGGTAAAATTAAAGGATGATTTAGAACAACAAACAGTAAAAACATCTAAACCTAAAAAGCAGTAAGTATGCTGCTTAGTCTGACTTGTGAAGAAGATGAGACAGAATCTCCTAGACAAAGAGTTTTTCAAGTATGGGAAATACCTACTGAATCATGCTTGTCATGAGTGTTGCTTTCTCTAAATAGCTTCTAGATCTGTATTTTGTGCAGATTATTCAATGTTTTGGGTTTGTTTCCTTTTTTGGGGGGTGTGTTTATTTTTTTTAGTCGGTTTTTGGCTTTTTTCTTTTTTTTTTTCTCTTGATGGTATCCTCATTGTCTCCTTGACAGGTCATCAAGCCTGTCATTTTATTCTGAACCTCCTTGGTTTTGTCCCACAGAACATCTGAATAAATACTCAGGCTGCTACTGTTTGGTTTCTACTGAAGGACTAGCCTCGAGGATAATGTAACTGAAGTTATTAATTGAAAATACACACATTACTTAAGTACTAGACTATTTTTGAAATTAACTGTGTGCCCCCACAGAGAACTGCTGAGTTCATTGAGGTTTCAGAGGGGTTCAAGGTGCCTTTCAGGACATGGTGTCGTTAATAGCTGCAACAAGTACAACATTTTCAGTTTGACTGAGCTTTATAGTAAGTTTGTGATGGCTATTTCTGCCACATGTTAAGGTAGCAAGAGTTTTGTGTTCCTAGCTATTTTTATTTTCCATTTGTAAAAATAACAGGAAGTCCATATTATGTGAGAACTGATGAAATGAAGGTGTAGGGAAAGTAAATTCCCTTCATTTCCTTTTTTTTCCCCTGCATTATAATGCTAATAAAAATACTGAGTGTGAACTATAAATAAACCTTTATAAATAAATTGAAGGTTAACAAAAAGAAGATCCCCATAGTGAGCTCAAAACCAACAAGACCAAAAAGAATCCCCGGAGTAAATCCTTTGTTCAAAAATAAAGTCAGACCAATTTGTATCCAGTGTAAACTGCTGTTGCTATTCTGGTGTTGGTGAAGACAAAATCCAAACTGTCTGAGATGTACGTAGCAGTGACATGTTAGCCTGTGTCTGCTTCTGTATTTTTAAGAAGTAATCTCTGGAGACTTAAGGGAATTTACTGTGCTCTGTAACCTTGTGTATGTTAAAGCAAGGTGCACTGTGGCTTCAACAATAATTCAAACAGAGCCACATAATCTGTGTCTCTCTTGTAATTAATACCAGGTGACACCGTTCTGTGATATAGCAAAGACTGAAAGGGCATGAAGGTGAGAGCGCCCATTTAGTAGGATTAGCTCATACAAGAACCATGTAGCATCATACAGAGTAGTTCCTGCTTAAATCTTAGTGGGTGTTTTGGTTCGGTGTATTCTGGTAACATGAGAACTATGAATGCCTCTGAAATCTGCTGAAGAGATCAGTCTTCACGAGAATAAAAGAAGTGTCCACACTTGAGGGTAAAGAAAAAAAACTTCCACTAACCCCAGATTTCACGTAAAATTGGGAAAGCAAAGTCCCAAGAAGGGTGTACTGTTGGGCCAAGCACAGCGAAAGTGTCCTGCTGAACTAAATCTGCTGATTCAAAGCCATGAGGGAACTACATGAATTTGTTCCTCTCACTTGTTAATGCATGTGTTCGTGCCTTGCAGTTGGCATTGTCCCACCTCTCGGGTCTGTCCAGATCCCTCTAGATGGCATCCTTTCCCTCCAGTGTATTGACCACACACCACGGTTTAGTGTTCTTGGCAAACTGAGAGTGCATCAGTCCCACAAAGATGCTAAACAGCACCAGTCCCAGTACTGACCCCTGAGGAACACACACTTGTCTGATTTCCACCTGGACATCAAGCTGTTGACCACAACTCTATCCAGCCAATTTGTTTATCCACTGAGTGGTCCATCCATCATATCCATGTCTCTACAGTTTAGAGACCAGGATGTTGTGCAGAGTAGTGTCAGATGCCTTGCACAAGCCCAGGTACATGATGTCAGTTATTCTTCCCTTCTCCACCAATGCTGTGTCTCCATCATAGAAGGCCACCAAAAGCCATGTTGGCCCGTGGATGTGTCTCATTAAGTCCCATAGGCTTATGAACCTTCAGGTTCCTTAGGTAATTTTCATCTTAGGTGGTTCTTCATTCTTGCAGTCCCTGTGACTTGGGCAGAGTGTCTGTAGCTCTTGCTGATGAAGACCAAGGCAAAAAAGTTCTTTGTATTATGGACTATTCCTAAAAGTTTATTGAGAGGGGTAGGAAAGGGAAAAGAAATAAATTTCAAGTTAATACTTTAAAGTCAAAATGCCTTTGATCAGGAACTAAACAGTGAACATTGAGGATGTGGGAAATAGACATAAAAGCAGAGGAACGTAATAATGCTGTGGGGCGTGATTTGTTAATTCTTGCACTGAAGACATCTTCACAGTGATAGTGCTTATTAATGCTGTTAGAAACATTATGAGGTTGCTCTCTGGGTCTGAAATGGTACAAAGAACTTGTATTTATTCTGAGCAACATCTTGGTTTCTGAAATCAATTGATTTGCAGTTTTGTACTCAGATATATAAAAATTACATCTTTACTGTGTGTAAATATGGGCATGCACAGGTTTTTTCTTCTTTACCTGATATCATTAAAAATTTTTTTGTATATTTATTCCCCATTAAAATAATCTACAAATGTCTTTCAGTGTTAAAAACAGGCATTAAAGTTGCCTCAGTAGGCCAAGGAACTGGTCTTCTTAACTAGCCTTTTTGTCAGGGAAAACAAATCTAGGTCAGCAGATGCCCACAGCACTAGAGAGAGCTCCAACTGGGATGCGAACATTCCCATTGTAAGGAAGAAAAGCAGAAAAATAATCTGTGTAAAGTAATAAATGATCACCTGCACTCTTCTCTTTTGAGTGTGCCCGTCTTTCCACTGGACTGTGACAGAGTGCCAGTGAGAGTTTCTCATCTCCTTTCAAGCTGGATGAACCTGATTTAATGGAAGATAGGGGAGGAGGCAACATTCTCAGATACTGCTGCTGAAAATGTTTTGTCTGATGAATTTTAATTAAAGTTTTTGGGAGGGAGGGGGGTGGGGGGGTTAGGGTTAAAGAAACAACCACCACCAAAAAAAACGCAAAAAAACCTCCAAAACCCCCACCAAAGCACAACAAATCAGAGAACTCCTAACAGAAATATTGAGTCTTTTGTGTATCGGTGTGAAGGGCATGACCATTAACAGCTTCTTGGTTTGCTTACTGTGCAGGAGGGGTGCTGAGATAGAAAGAGGGCAGACACACTTAATGAACTGCTTCTGACCTGTTCTGACATGTGTGTGTTTCCAGTTTTTCCGTATCTTCTTTCCTCGCTTCTTCAGCATGTTTTGTGTGCAGCCAGCCAACCATGGCATCGCCATCCATCCATAAGGCTATCGTTTTCTTATTGATGGAGGCATTTAAGAGTCTGAAAGTGCTCATGGCCAAAAACTGTCCAAAGCACAGAGAGGTCCTGCCCCTGCATGTCTGTCACAAATGCCTGGTTTTGTAATGTGAGTGTTGCTCTGTGGAAGAGCCTTCAAGACCATGGGACTGTTGAGAGTCTGAATTTTCCGGACCCTAAAGGCATTCTATGAAACTCTGCTCAGTTTCTGCTTCCCAGTGCTATGTGCTGGTGCTTTGACAAAGGATCTTTCAGTGCTGTCCTTTTGAGTCCTTCCTGGTGCTGCTTTTGGTTTGTAGGTTTTTTTGGTATTTTATGGGGTTTTTTTTCTTTTTTTTTTTTTTGTTGTTGTTGTTGTTGTTTGGGGCTTTT
Source organism: Psilopsiagon aurifrons (assembly GCA_025447955.1). Taxonomy (NCBI): domain Eukaryota; kingdom Metazoa; phylum Chordata; class Aves; order Psittaciformes; family Psittacidae; genus Psilopsiagon; species Psilopsiagon aurifrons. The sequence goes on from JAOEHY010007854.1 coordinate 14,721, forward strand.
TTGTTTGTTTGTTTGGGTGTTTTGTTTGCTTTTTTCTAATGGGAATAGTGGCAGTGAAAGTTCAGGTCATGCCTGGTTCTTCTGTTACAAAGTTTATCCATGACTTTTAGATATGACTGCATTTTTGCTATTTCTTCTCCTAAATTCTGTGGTGTCAGGTTCATTGGGTCTTTCTGATCTGTTGTCCTTTGGGAACTGATAGCTGTATTACATGTGCAGGAAATGGAGAAGATGGTAGGAAGTTCTCTGACTGAAATGTGGTTTATATTCCTTAGGAGTCACAGACTTTTGGAAGTGGATGTAGACACGCTGTTCATGTTCTGACATTTGTGTAGCAGAATTGTTTCTGTAACCTTTCTCTAGAAAGTATGAGGCAGATAATGTTGAGATGTGTTTAATAAATACATTGTCCTAAAGCTTAGCTGGAAGGGAACAATACCAGCTTAATAGTATAGACCCTCCTACCCCCTCCAAACAGGAACAACCTGGGCACTGCTTCCAGCTAATGGCAAGAACCTCAGAGCATGCCTGTATTTCGGTGTAAGAGGAGGTGGTGGGCCAGCTTTGGTGGAAAAGCTATTGACTAATATCAGCACAAAAACAAAAATGTCATTGTGTTCAGCTGCTAGACTTTCCCATACCGTTCCAAACAAGCATCGACAAGAGCTCTGTGCTATGCAACGTGCAGTGTCCTTCATTCCAAGTATGTGGTAACTTCCTGGAATGCTTTATATGAGAAGCACTGCATTAGATTTCTGTTAGACACTGGAAAGTCTTTAATTCTTTTAAAAGTTGGTCACTAGAGAGGGAATTTCTTAGAATTTTTGCAGCTTCGTCAGAGGTTTTATGTCTGTCTCGTTATAAAATGGAGACAGGCAAGAGGGAATGTTTTCAGCCTAATTTTTCAAAGATGTTGATCTGACAGAGATCAGAAGAGGTTTCTCACTTTCTTTGGGTGTGTATATTCTGTGTCCCTATCATGAACTCTTGGAAAGTGAAGACCTCTGGATTCTGGTTCTCTTGGAAAGTACCTGGCTGCAGCTCTGGGGGCAACCCCTGATAAACTAATGAACGTAACAGCTGTGTGGAAATACAGGTTGTATTCTGAAATAAGTTTGCTGCCAACAGATACCCAGCGTCATATAAGCTTCGTGGAAACACTGAAGTCTGTTCAAGTAGCAGTTATTGCAGGATCACAGCCATGTTACTGTTTCAGTGTGATACAGGTAATAAGTGCAGCGTTTATGACTATTGCTGCCTGGTGATCACATAAAAAAACCCCAAACAGACATGCTTTCCTTACTTCAGCTTCCCAGTTGAGCATTTCCATATACTCCTGGGGTTATAATCCAATTATAAAACTTCAATTATTTTCTGTAATTTACTGATTCAAGAAGACTATTAACTTTTTAGCTTCTTTATAGTAGGGAATCAGTAATTAAAAGGGATAAAATAATCCACAGATTCATAGAATTTAAGATCCAGAAGAGACCAAGGGATAGTCTACTATTATTTCCTGCTCAATTCAGGTCCTTAAATTTCCCTTATTTTCTCCTGGAATGAATATAGCAATTTATTTTGATGTAAAGAAAATCTGCCAGAAAAGCACCCAGCCTGGATCTGAAGATGTGAAAGCAACAGCAAACTAACAGTTTGTTCCTGTTAACCTCATTACCTGGTCAGAATTTCAGATCCACTTCCAAGTCAACTTTCTGGTGTTTTTACCAGTTGGTTCTGGTGTAATCAGATTAAAGACCTTTCAGAGCCTTTCCTTCTTCCTTTGTCCTCCTCCCAGAAGTACTATAATCAAGTCATTTTCAGGCTTTTTCCTTTAATAATCAAAAGAGGTGGAGCTGTTTAACTGTCTGATTATAAGACAGCCTTTAGATAATTTCATCAGCGACTGGGAGGGTCATTTAAATGTTTTTTTAAACTTATTGTTTGAGGTTAAAAATAATTTCCCTTTCCATATTTATGGAGATTCATATTTAATCATATTTGTTATTATGTGTAGTTTATGTAGCCATATCTGTTTGTATACATCCTTAAGTGGATGAAACTTATCACTGAAACGTCTATGTTCCTGAGCAGGAGAAATGTTGCTCAAAAGCTGCTGTGGTGTCCCAGGAGGAGTGTAAGGTGCAACATGCACTCTGTTGAGATCACAGTATGGTGATACTGACATTATGTCAGAAGCAGAAGCTCATTTTTTCCCCTCCAAGGTTTTGATTACCTTTAATTGTAAAGCAGGTGTCTGTCCATTATCGGCTTTGAATAACAAAAATCCACAGAATAGGAAAACTGCGGCACTGTTGAAGATTTATTTTTAAAAGTAAAGATTTTGGATCTAAGCTATAGTTAATTTTGTAGACTTATTTTCTCTACTCATCTTTAATGTTTCTTGCCCTATCTGCTTTACCTAAATCAACAGCAAATTTAGGATTGTCAGTGGAATGGAATATGGCTATGACATTTTTTAATTACTCTGCCGTAATTTAGCACAAATATTTAGAATATAAGTTTATTAAGTATCTTATGAACTGCATAACAAATGAATTCTTATCATATATACAAATGTACAGCCTGTTGAAGAATTCATGTAGGGCAGTCTCTTGATTCTCAGAATAAAATGGACGTAAAGCAATTGCTTCTAAATGGAAAGGAAAACTAGTGGCTATGGTAAAATATGATGAATATGACCAAGTCATTGGTGGGGTTTAAATCAAAGCATGGCAGTATGTTCATACCATGATTCTGCTCATTGCCTAGCATAAGAATTAGACTAAAGAAGTGACTGATTGCAGGTCTTAGAGACATGGGAGGCAGTCTATAATGATACAGCTATTAAATACTGTCAGAACTTTTTGGACTTCATAGAATCATAGAATAGTTAGGGTCGGAAAGGACCGTAAGATCATCTAGTTCCATCCTCCCTGCCATGGGCAGGGACACCTCACACTAAACCATGCCACCCAACCTCTGTCCAACCTGACCTTGAACACCGCCAGTGATGGAACATTCACAACTTCCCTGGGCAACCCATTCCAGTGCCTCACCACCTTTACCATAAAGAATTTCTTCCTCATATCCAATCTAAACTTCCCCTGTTTAAGTCTAAACCCATTACCCCTTGTCCTCTCACTACACTCCCTAATGAAGAGCCCCTCCCCAGCATCCCTGTAGGCCCCTTTCAGGTATTGGAAGGCTGCTCTGAGGTCTCCACGCAGCCTTCTCTTCTCCAGGCTGAACAGCCCCAACTTTCTCAT
>JAOEHY010007855.1:0-21714 GCA_025447955.1 Psilopsiagon aurifrons
CCAGGAACAGAGGGAAGAAAAAGGGGGAAGTGAGTGAACAAACTGCGTGGCTGATTTATGGCTTAAACCACGACAATTCTTCCACATTTTCATAGCTTTAGAATAGCTTCTGAGTGGCTGACAGACCCCTCCATTATAGGGGACTAGTGTGGGCTGGTGCATACTACAAGAGAGACTGCAAACCACCAGTCCACACTAGACTCTAGAGCTGGAAAGGCCTTCCACTACACTGGACAAGCTCAGCTAAGAGCTAGCAACACAGCATCTCTGTTTGAGAAAAGAAATTTCCCAGTGAAAAATACAAAACAACGTATCTTTTATGTGAAAGGAGACAGCATGGTCTATGCCTAAATCCTAAGAGGCTGCAACAATCAGCAATATTATTGTTTAGGGGATAACAGAAGCATGTACATCAGGAACACAGAAAGTAAAATACTACGAAGGGTCAGAAATTCCTTGCTGAATTTGTATGCAGTACAGGGTTTGGTAATTAGTATCACACCGAAGAAAGTGAAAATAAAAAAGCAAGGCTGTAATTCATTCAGTCTTTACCAAGAATATATAGAGCCTGGAAGGACTTGACTTAACCTAATTATATATCAAATCTAATAAGGGCACTTGACTGAAGATTTCCTACAAACAGTAGAACATCCAGACATACTCATTACTCTCCATTATTTTTTTCCTCATTCCAGTATCAAGAAAAAGAAGGAAGATTGTTCTTGTTTCCACTTTATTCCAAGGAAGTAGTGTAATTGTTTAATTCTTCATATTGTTAGACTTCATAGCAGCCTTATAGTATCTGAAGGAGGCCTATAGGGATGCTGGAGAGGGACTCTTCATTAGGGACTGTAGTGATAGGACATGGGGTAACAGGTTAAAACTTAAACAGGAGAAGTTTAGATTGGATATAAGGAAGAAATTCTTTACCATAAGGGTGGTGAGGCACTGGAATGGGTTGCCCAGGGAAGTTGTGAATGCTCTATCACTGGCGGTGTTCAAGGCCAGGTTGGACATAGCCTTGGGTGGCATGGTTTAGTGTGAGGTGTCCCTGCCCATGGCAGGGAGGTGTGGAACTAGATGATCTTAAGGTCCTTTCCAACCCTAATTGTTCTATTATTCTATGATTGTTTAAGTTCTAAATCACCAAAAACAGAACGTAGAATTGCTTCAGATAAGCTGGGAAGTCAACAGTAACCTGAATATTCTACCAGATAAAGTAAACATTAAAAAAAAAACCACTAAAGTGGCTACTGATCTTATATGTTCCTTTTACATTTTTCCTACATTAAACTGTATCTATTTCTCTCCTTCACAGTTTCTGACTTAGATGGTAATTCAGAAAAGTGCAAGTTGAAAACAGCAGTGATAAACTTTGTATAACCCCACCCACTGGCTGAACCAGGAACACCAGCTGCAGCAATACCATCTGAATAAAACCTAGAGTAATGCTTTACCTTCTCATCCATGGATTAAGCAAAAAGACCACTATCAGCAAGAATTGCTCAATCACTAGCAGTTGAACATAAGAGAATTGTTAAATTGGTGCGTTTCTTACTGCAACCATTAAAGACTGGGAGTTCCCAACAGAAGTGACCACAGACTTTGATTTTATATATGCCAGACTTCATTCATATAAACAGGCATTTAAGGCACAAATATTCTAATATAATAACCTGCAATATAACTATTTAAACACAGCCTGCTAATGCTGAATTCAAGAATTACAATAAAGAAGCCTATTGTCTCTGAAGTACTTCAGTTATGGAGCACTTTCTTTGTGAAAACAGATACATAAATTTATGTGCGCCAGGAAAAATAAAGTCACAGGTTAACATTCATTAGGATGCAAAGTCCTGTTATCAGAACACCATTCTCAAACCAGTTACCAGCAGCAAGAGTACACTATATCAATAACCAAATGTTCAGTATTTGGGACTCTGTAAAATAATTGGGAAACTTCTGCTCTGATTAACTTCCAGTTTTGCACCATTAACATGAACTTCTTGCAACCAGTGATTCAAATTCTTTTGAAAATTGAAGTGTGCAGTTATGAACAAGAGTGAACTAATGACATGCTAGAATTTATGGGGGAGACCCTAGTCAGTTAAAGTCTTCCAGGTATACATTTGACCTCAAATTCAATGTTGAAAGCATCCAATCAAGCCAAAAAAAAAATCAGATGGGTTTGGCAGGGTTCTCAGAAGTTACTAAACTTGTAAACATTTCCACTGGCACCTCTTGCATGACTTTGGCATACTTAAAAAAAAAAAATAAATAAGTCCAGTTTTGGAGAAGACTTAAAAACTAACTGATCCAGTTTAGGTGAGGAAGCATGAAACCCATCCTCCCAGACTGAGTTTCACATCTTGTTCCTAAAAATTCAAGTCTATTAGAACTTCAAAGCCTTTCTGTCACTCACTTAACCTGTTCCCAGCAGGGAGAATTCAACTCTTTTACTTTCCCTTAAAGTTAAAACTTGATTCTAACAGTGGGGCAAAGCATAATTAGCAGTACATAAATCTTTATTTGACTCCCTCCAGCTGTACCAGTACATATGTGTATACACATGCATACTTATCTGGCAAAAGGATTTATCACTAAGGCAAAGTAGGAAAGTTCAAGTGGTTTCCCCAGCACCAGAAATCTGGCTCCATTTGCATTATATTTTTAACTGTATATCTTATAATTTTGAGTACAAGATACTGTTGAAAAAAATAAAAGGCTTTAAAAGTCATCATTTATAAAGCTGTATCAGGTACAGTTAAATACAGACACACAGTCTTATGATGTTAATGAAAGGTGAATAAATTGGTATTAACATGTTTTGGTACACTTAAAAAATGACAACATCTAAAAGCTTTAAGGCATCATTTCTTTTACTTATTAAATAATCATTAATTTGAAAACCAGACCACAGATAATTGGATACTATGGCAACAGACCAAACTGAAGTGTCATACGTATATGAAGCTGTGTAGACAGACCTTTTCTACTGTTCATTCACTTGCTACTAAAGCTGAATATTCCTTCTGCAAGGTAAGCTCGAGAGCATACATGAAAAAGAAATTAAGAAGCTGAATATGATTAAATTAAATATCTACCTGAGAGCTTCATAAGGAGCTCAGATGCTGCCTTGATTGACATGTCCTGCCTCATTACATTTGCCTGCGCTTCCTGTGGCTTGAGTTTCTCCTCAGGGACGTTTGCAGCTGAGGCTTCAGGTTCCTGGCTGAACACATAGCTGGACTGAGACAAGGCTGAACTTGGAGCTTCTTCATCCGTAGGCTCCTCTTTCACTTTAAATTTAGGAGTCAAGGGCTCTTTTTGATTTGCAGCTGTCAAGAGAAGGAAACAAGTGAGACTTAACAAGGTATGTAATATATAATCACATACAGCTAGTAATAGGAAGAAACCATAACATGAGAAATGCTAGAGCAGGCAGTGGAAGCAAGCATGTCAAACAGTATTCAATGACACTTCAAGAGATAAACAAACTTCTGCATCTTTTGAACAAAAGGATAATTTTGAAACACAAAAACTGCATGTACCAAAGCTCAAGAAACCATCCTTCTCCTCTTACTTTTTTGCTCCTATGGCTCCTAAAAGCATTCCTCTGGTCACTGGTTTCTACAACTTCCAGAGGCTTGATGGAAGTCCACAAACATCATTTCACATTACGGCAAACTTGGAAAAGCCCACGAGTACTACATATTGAGCCCTTAAAGCATGGGAGAGAGGCAAGAGATGAACAGTAGAAAGCAGGAAGGAGGGGAGAAAGGGAAAAGACAGCAAATTCTTGGGTCCTTCAAGTTGGTACTTGTTAAGAAAGAGAGCAGAGAGATATTAGGAAGACAGCTCTGCACTAGAAGATGCTATCAGAGCAGTGTTCCAGGTTCTACACCCATAAAAGAGAGCAATTTTAAAATAACCCTTCCAATTACTCCATGTAAGCAGCTGCGTAACCTTAGAGAAAGGTACAGACACCTTGGAGATACTTAAAATCTACACACTGAACAATCTTCTTGAATGGTCTTTCCAATACCCTTTGACAGTGGTGGATCCTTTGCATGGTGTTTGGTTGAAGGGATAAAACCAAGAATGCCTCTTAAACAATATCTCCAAATCCAAGCAATATTAATTCACAAGCAGACTGAATGATAAACAGGAGGCTAAAGAAGTTAAACCATTTTTCAGCAGTTCTTCTTATAACTCTTTATGTTTGACCATTAAGAGATATTTCCTTCCCTACCTCTTAGTGCCTTTTTCTTGTTCAAAATTTCACTTTAAATTCCTAGTAACACATAGCAGATGACTTGTTCAGTGCCCCAAAATGCAGCGAGTTTACATTTCTCACCTATCTAAAACTCTGTCTCCACAATCCTGAAAGACAGAACATCATCCCCATTTTGTTAGCCTGCTAAGCATTCCCCCTATTTACCTCACTATTGCTCCTACATATTTTCCTTCTTCCACAAGACAATCCTCTGCATTACCCTGTAGCACAACACTTCAGTTTATATTCCAGGCTTGTTTGATTTTTCTCCTTTCTTACTGGCTGGCAAGCCATTACCAAAGAACAAGATCAAAGGAAGTGATATAAACAGTGTACACATAAGCAGCATGTACATAGACATTGCTGCTATTCATTACTCCAAAAATTACCTTATATGTGTATTTTTTAATATGATCTATAAGCAGTTAAGCACTTTCACCAGTATGAGAAATTTCTTTTCTCTTTAAATTAAAAAAAAATAAAAAAGGACAAAATCTGAAACATCAAATATCCAAACATGCTGTAATTCATCGAAATACAGGTTAAGGCTCTCAAACTGATCTTTACCAAGGCTCTTACAAAAAACTTCCAACTATCCTCTTTACCCATGCGTACATCTTTCTCCATCTTTCTGGCTCTGTCTATTCTGGGGTCTGACCTGGGGTGATTAATGGTCACCAAAAAAACCCCAAAAAAACCCAAACCTTCTATGCCACACTTTCTTCTATTTTAAAACATTCTAATCTAGCAGCTACTGATAAAAAAAATACCTGCACCAGGAGCTGAGTGTAACTGACAGAGAGCAATCTGCCTGGATGTTCAAAAAACCTGGAGAAATCTTTTGAATGTATTAATTTCAAGCAGTTATTAATTCAAATTTTCCCAGAAAATAAGGGGAACCATGAATCTGAGTAAAAAGGTAGAGACAACCCACTAAGAACAATCATTAACCTGTGAAGCCACCTGTGTTTTTGTCCATGAACCAGGGCAGAAAATGAACCAGGTAAAGAAAGCACTACAGACCAGGTCAGCATACACTTTTACCGTTCAAAATATAGAGGTGATATTAAACTCACACAGAATCACAGAATAGTTTGGGTTGGAACCAGTTCCAACCCCCCTGCCATGGGCAGGGACACCAGGTTGCTCAAGGCCCTGTCCAACCTGGCCCTGAACATACATAGATCAGTGTAAGACTGCAACCACGGGTCCATTATAAGCCAGGTTAAGAACAATAAAAAAACATCCACATCCAAACTGAATCACTATAACAGATTTCATATAATATCACAGCCTTAAACTAGGAACCTTTTTCAGAGTCAGACTCCAGAGTATGCAGTGGCAGATGCCTTACAGATTCCCCTACCACAAGATGGAAGATCAAAGTGGGTACTTTTGGAAGAAATCAATGTTTATTAAACCCTCTTATCACCAAGCCTAAATTCAGCAGCCAATCTGACCCAATCCAAGGGCAGGTGTCAAGTGCTCTATGCTCTTTATCCCAGGGTATTCTGAAGCTCTACTGAGATGAAGCCAAGTTCTTATAGCTCAGAGAATCAAAACTTCAAGGTAGGTCACATCAGAGTTTAAACACACTCAGAATGACTTGAAGGTGGAATCCAGAAAGTTTCCCTCCTTTCCTATATTTCATTTTCCTTTTTTATCCCTGCTCCACACATTAACTCTCATACTGCTGCTCTATTAGCTCTCCACACACTGCTGTAAACCACTGCTCCCTCACACTTCTGAGCTGCCGTTCGGGATACCAATGTTGAACAACCAGCACATCAGGCATAATCTGAATGGGCTTTTCATGAGATCAATATACTCAGTTTGCTCCTCTGTGTCTACAAGACATCACCTATAAGAAATACAAAACATAGTCAGGGCTCTACAGTCCAGAGGATGTCCTGAAGAAGTGCACTTGGCAGTATTACATGAAGGTGAAAAGAAGCCCAGACTATTGTCCTAACTCATGTTTCTGGTTCTACCTACTCTAGCTGCTGTGCTTTGGACAGATAATAGAATTACAAAATTAGGAAAGAAGTAGGCTTTTATTTCCTTAATTAACTGACAGCACATTTTTTGAACTGACCACATTCTCCAAAAATCAGACACTCTAACTGTAGACACAAAACTAGATGAGTTATTTACTTCATTTTTCTTCTCCCAGGAAACAAAAACAAATAAAAATCAGACAATTATTGGGTCTCTTTCAACCCAATTGCTTCAATTAATGGGACTTTTGCTTCAACTAATGTAGCCTTTACTCCAACTTGGAATACACTAAAGTTGATTCCAATGTAAATGAAGCCTAAATAGAAGGACAAATAAAAAACTGGAGAAGTTATCCAGTCTATCAGATCCATACATTAAAACTAGAGGAGAAAAAAATTCCCAAAACACCAAAAATACCCACCACTTTAGCCTCTTTCCCATCTTGGATTCATAATTACAGGTAAAATTGCAAACACATGGGAAATAGCAGCTATGATGCATCCGCTAGTCATATTAGAGAGAACAGTAAACAGATATAAGAAAAAAACATTGCAAATAAGGGAAATAAATGTTGATTGAGACTAGAGGGGTTTAAAAAAAGCCCAAACCCAACAAAACAACCCTATGATTGAGGAATCTTTTAAAAATTAGATCTAGACAAGGATTAAAAAGATGATGCTTGGGTCTATTAAAGTATATTTCAATGACCATATTATTAGTCCCCAGAAGGAATAACATCTTCTATCTACATACAAAAATATATACACGTATATATACTTCATTTGTATTAATTTACATTCATTCTGAATTGCAATGAGATCAGACAGAAGGATGCGGACTGAGTCCAAAAAAACCACAGCAATTTAATTTTAAAATATACAATGAGCAAAAAAAAAACCATCAACCCACCCAGCAAATGCAACCAACAGACAGCACTCTCTCAAGCAACATCGATAATACTCCATTTGTTCCATTCTATTCCATACCCAGAAAAAAAACCACTCAGATCAAAGAAGATTCCAGACTGCTGATTTTTATCTTCTTGGCAACTGGAATCATTTGAGCCATTTAGCAAAAGTAGATGATGGAATTTATAACACTTTCCTCAACCTGCCAAATGCCACAAGAAAAGCTTTGGACATCTGCCACTAATCTGAAACACTATGACAGAAGCTGCTAACTGCATCAGTCCACTTATGAGGACTTCTAAATGCTCAAAGTGGTTATAACTGAAAGAGGAAAAATGGGCTGATTACTTAAAGCCAAGCTCAGTTTTACAGTCACAAGCAGCAGAAAGTTGGTCACCATTCCATCCATTTGTCTGAGCAAACATGAGAAAGAATCCACAATACAAATGCTGCCACAAAAGAGGCCACAAGAAAAAGCATCTACAGAGTGTGGGTCAAAAGGAACTGCAATGAAAGTACCACAGTACACTGCTCACCATCATAGTATTTTACACGTGATGCCTGACCACAGCTACAAAGATGAGACTGAGCAGGCTAGTCATGGCTGAGAGAAAAGTTAAGACATATTCCAGAAGGCACTGCATATTGAACTGGTCTTGAGATCTTGTGTGAAAGCCTCCCATTGTGATACTTCTCAGAGCTACCATGGCAAGAGAACCATGGCATGACTTCTACCTGAGGAAGAAAGGTCCGACTAGTGCTAGAGCATCTGAATGATATATGGAACCTTCCATTGCACATGGTAATTGGTGAGTTGTGGCAGTTATAAGAAACCAAAGACCTCTGACAAACCAGTTCTGCTGTATTTGGAAGACACATTTCCCTGACACTGAGCACCACCATTCTGAAGGCAGATATGGTTAATAAAGGATATGACTCAAGTCTTCTACTGAATTTGCTCTTGTAACTGAAATGCACAGGTATGTATCGGCATTCTGCATGAAGACTAGGGCTTATATTTTGCTGATATTCAAGAACTGCATAAGGAATACAAACAGTGCAGTAGAAGCCTTTGCAAGAAAAATCTGTGCAATTGGAACCAGTTGGAGAATATCCAGACTAAAATCCAACTGGGTTGATAAACTGTGTCCAGCTTATTAAACATCAAGGCTGTCTACACTGTAAGTGGCCCAAAAGGAGAAATACTGTTCTATTGGCAGCCTGGATGGTCCCTCATTTCTTCTTAGTGCCTTCTGCCTTGGCATATTAATCTGTCCCAGAGCACCTCGTGATACCTAACCATCCTGGGAGTTCTAACTCAACTACATTTCATTTTCAAAGCCCTCTACTCTGCTTTCAGCCAAATAAACCAACCTTTAGGGCTATAAGGAAGAGGACGGGAACTACTGATAAAACCACAACTTATTACTCAAGGGCACTCAGCATTACAGCATTTCTATTTAACAAAACAGTGGAATACCAAAATAAACAATCATGAGAAGTATGATGATACCAAGACTTGCCACCTCTGGGCTTCCAGAGACCACTTAGAATAAGAGGTCTTCCAAACAGCCTTCCTTAAGTATGCTAAAAATATGTAAGAGAGATTAAGGAAAGACATGTTAACTATCCTGATCTTCTCTAAAGCTGCTACCTGACCTAGTAGAAAGTGTTCCCGCCCATGGCAGGGGGCATAGAACTAAATGATCTTTAGGATCCCTCCTTACTCAAACCATTCTATGATTCTGATTTGTATTTGAGGAGCTGTAGACAAGCAAATGAGACACAGCACTGGAGAATGACCAGTCCTCCTACTGTCCCCTCAAAATTTCACAGCATTCTAGCCCAAGGAAAATGGAGGAATTAGGCAAATTGCTAAGGCACCTGTAGGACGACACATCCCCCCATGCCCTAAGATATATGTTATATTGCCAAAATCCCACTTCCTAAACAAGCTTGTAATAGCTGCCAAGATCATCTTCTCCTTTCCAGATTAAAAAAAAAAAAAAAACAAAACAGTACAATAGGCAAAATTCTGGGGAAGATACAGAAAAAAAGGAGGAGAGTGAAAGAAGCAAAGGGAAATTTGTGGCGGATAGGAAATAACTGTTAGTAGTATAGATATTTCTTCTCTCTACAAAGGAACAGAAACAGAGAAGGAGAGAAACACTACCAGACTGACCTTTATATTTGTTTAAGAAAACAATACCCAAAACAATCAGAGATGATGAAACTAACAATGTCTCCAATTCCCCTTTTGGATAGATGTGACAGAAAGGCTCATGAGCTACGACTGCTGGCTCAGAGTAAAGGTATAATCAAGGAAGCAAAAGAGCCTAGTCTTATACTCTAAGAGCTTGTGTAGATATTAAAACTACGTCATAAGCACAGGGCTGGTCCAGAATCACATTCATGTCTTCTTTTAAGCTGTATTGGGCTGAGTACACAAAAAAGTACTTTGTTATTCTGCATTTTAAAAGAGTGGATTAGAACAGAGTCTACACTGCTTTATCTTGCTAAATTCTACATACTCCTTCAAGGTGTAAAGCATGATGGGGTATGCCTTTAAGGATGGTGGGAAATTGTGGATGTAAGACTAGCAATTGCTAAAAAGAGATTATAAGGGTAGCGATAGATCAGTGGCAAAGATTAGTACAAGATTTTATTTGCCCAAGTCTTAATTAGCTGTGCTATTGCCCCTTTTCAGTTTTACTTTAAATTAAAGATTTACATGGAAATTGTGAATCTGGAGAGACACTTCAAAGAGAGATCTCAATGACATCGGGGTATCTACACTGACGGCAGCATTATGGAATTCACAGTATTTTTAAATTAAGGATATAGCCCAATAATTGCCAGCCCTGTGCGCTTACATATTCTAATTGAAATTTTACATTCTGGCATCAACCATGAATCCTAAATATAGGCAGCACGGTCTTTTCTTTGGAACTCACTACACAAATGTATCCAATAGCACAATTTAATAAGACATGCTTTTATTTTATTAAAAATAGCTGTTTGAAGAGTTAAAGCCAGTCAGTCCAGTATTGTCAATGGCAAATCTAAAACATTTGAAATTACTTCTGTTATCTTTAAGGAATGCAGTAATTTTTAAGAACCAAATAGAATAAATAATCTAAGTGATTACTTAGCTTATCTACTAATATTTTGTATGTAGCTGTCTGATAATTTACTACTTCATTATTCCATTAATGGAATCAGCTAATAAAACATGAATGCAAAGTCCAGAGTACAGTCACCAAAACCCCATGGTGGCATTATTATCTGAAATAAAGATTTTACTCTTCACAGAACAGTGACAGCACATATGACTTAAACTGGGAGAAAACAGTTTCTCATTTGTTTAACAGGGCCAGCCCCAAGCCCTCAGCATGCTATCTCTCCTCCCTCCTCTCTATTTTAAAGTTTTTTCATGCAAGTAACTTGGGGAACATTAAAAGAACTGCAGAAGCAGGGCACACTTGATAATATACACCATCACAAGATAAGAGAGTGACACATGCTTTCTAGAGTAACGCACTTGGTGAACACAGCGAAGATGCAGAGAGAGGCGGGCAATGAAGTATGCCTTACAATTACTGTTTCTACACAGAATTCCTTTGAGATCAATAGTGCAAGAATCCCATTCATTTTGATGGGATTCATTTCTCTTTGACTGTTATGAAAAGTAACTGCAGCAGATAACACACGCACAGTAATAGCTTCACTAGAGTACACCGGCCATTGTAATTTGGATCACTGTGAAAGCCATTTTTTATTACAAAAGAACTTAAAGCCTTAGAAGTAGGTGGAAGGACATCAGTATTTAAAGAGATGTAGAGATAACATCTGCCACTGAAATCTTTGAAACAGGAAAAGCAAATACTCTGCAAATTAAGATATGAACAGTTACAAAGTTTCAACATGAAATAAATGGACTGGGGTAAGAAAACTTTCTGGCAAAGCACTGATCCAGCAAAGCAGTTGGGCAACTTTAAGCATCCAAGCAGTCCTACTGAAGTAAAACGGGGAAGATTTGAATGCAAAAACTTGCCCATGCTTAAATATTCTTCTGTTTATATGTTAAGAGTCATCTGATAATTGTCTTTACAAACAATAACCCTTTCAAATTTTAAATAAAATTTCAGAGAACTCTTTGAATTTCTTGTGAACATAAAAGAATCTCCTACCTTAAACTAGGACCTAAAGAATGGAATCAGGGAAAAACAAATATCAAGATTTGTTCTTATATTTAGATTTACATTTGGTGACATGTGTTATACTTTATTTAAAAAAACAGGTAACTGAAAATCTTTCCGGCAAGCAATGGCACATAATAAGGGCTGAAAGGGTCTCAAAAGGTCACCCACAGCAATATTTCTCAACCTCTTAAAACATAAGCTCCCTTAAGCCTTTCTGAAAAAAATTCAGAGGCCATTTGGAGCAGTGTCATCCAATTCGCCTCTGGCCCACTCAAAATCAGGTCTAACTTCGAATACCTCTGAATTCTTCCCCACTTCTCTACATCTTGCTGCTTGTTTATGTTCAGATAAAATTTCTTGCAACTGCTTCTAATGCCCAATGGTTCACTGGCTGAGATACACATACACAGATCTGGTCCATCCTATTGCCTCATACGTGATCAACCATATCTCTCACGTAGTTATCTAACATCTTTTTAAAATTCTCCAGTAACAGACATGCCACAGCCTCTCCAGCCACACTACCACAGAGTTTTAACTACCTCAATTTTCATGAAGATTTTCCTAGCGCTGACTTACACCCTACAGCAACATAAGCCCACTACTTTTTGTTATAATTATGATGAACCAACAGATTATTTCCTTCTCCTCAAGATAAGCTCTTTAATGCATTAAAGGCTTATTAATGACTCTCCTTAGTCTTCTCTATAGGCCTCACAACCTCACTCCCTTTTATTCATCTTCACTGGACATGTTTTCTAAATCTCCAGTCATTTTTGATGCTCTCCTCTAAAGTCTTTCCAACCATCTACACACTTCACAAACTATAGTGCCAAACCCCTGAACTTCATAAGGACTAAGAGCAGGACTGTTTCCCTGTTCTTTGAGGCTGTTTCTCTCTGTATACAACCCAGCACAATCATAGAATAATTAGGGTTGGAAAGGACCTTAAGATCATCTAGTTTCACACCTCACTGCCATGGGCAGGGATACCTCACACTAAACCATGCCACTCAAGGCTGTCCAACCTGGCCTTGAACACCGCCAGCGATAGAGCATTCACAACTTCCCTGGGCAACCCATTCCAGTGCCTCACCACCCTTACAGTAAAGAACTTCTTCCTTATATCCAATCTAAATGTCCCCTGTTTAAGCTTTAACCCATTACTCATTATCCTGTCACTACAGTCCCTAATGAAGAGTCCCTCCTCAGCATCTTCATAGGCCCCCCTCAGATACTGTAAGACTGCTATGAGGTCTCCACATAGCCTTCTCTTCTCCAGGCTGAACAGCCTTTTTAGTACCACTATGACATTGTTAACTCCTGTTCCTTTCCCACCGAACTGTTACCTAGCTAGCTGTTTCGGGGTTTGTATTTGTGCAACTGTTTGTTGAACAGCTGCACAATTTTCATAGATCTATTTCAAATGCAACTCTTCTAACTATTAATTACTTTCAACGTACACTTTTCCAGCCATCTGATACCCACTTCACCTAGGCTAGAAAATGTACTGCATTGCACAATCAGAAATAACAGTGAGTCAAGTTTATACACATGCTTATTGAGATTTTAAAAATCATAATCATTAATAAACACAATTTTATACTGTCTTTCAGCCTAGGTGCACTAGCTAAAATTATGGAAACTGTAAACTCTGGGGTCTGAAGGGAGACAAGCACTTTTGAGTCACATATTTGGAAAAAGATGCTGAAACTGCACAGAAATGAAAATCAATAGTCCCTGAGGATTCCCATGAAACTGGAGGCATACAAACTGACACCAACCAAGAAGAAGAGATGCAATAAACATTGGCAAGCAAAAATAAACGTTCATTTAAACCATCAATATTCAATAAGAATAAATGCCAAATTCTAAAAGTCTATATATCTATCTACTGTTTCTTTCTTAGCCACAAGGCCTGTCAGAGAAGAAAATTAGATTGTTTTGACATAATTTGGTCTCAACAAATCTGTGTTGGCTGTTACAACTGGCATATACAATTTGAGATGTCAAAAGATTTATATCATGGAAAAGGTAGGGAGAGTAATTGAAGATCTGATGTGCCTAACAAGCAAGTGTCGTAATAAAGAAATCACTTGAAGGAGCCTGGTTCAGCACAGCAAGCAGTCAAAAAAATGCAGCTAATATTTAGCCAACTTCCCAGAAAAGAATTACTTCTACTCTAAATTTATGCACACTGTATGGAGGAAAGCATGAGCTACATGTATATAACACAATATAAATCTCAGGAGAAAAGAAATTCCTTTCCTTTTAACATTGCCCTTCTTGCTTGTGTAGTAAACTTAGTGACTAGCAGTACATTTTTATCCAAATATGCACACATACAAAATTACAGATACATCTCACTCCCCCAGTGACTTTATAACATGTTGCTAGGTAACAGTGCACACAAGTCAGGTTTCAAGACCTTTAGTAAGTCACCATAAAATAACTGCATAGGTCTTTTGCATGAATAATCTACATTTGTATCCTTTTTCTGATGCCAATAGATCAGACGTTGAAAACATGACCGTCTGCCAAACTGTAAACAGCTCCCCCTCAATTGCTACATGAAAAAACCCACATCAAAGTGTTATATGTTTAATCAGCTTTCAGGCTTTTCCCCCTCTCCTGCTTTCTGCTCTCAGTCTTGCTACATGCAGCCATCATGAGCACTACCAGATAGTGGTCATGGTCAGCTAGTGTGTAGAGCCACTCAGTGCACAGCAATCCAAATCTAAGATAGACATCAGAACAACAACATATATATGACAGCTGTCAGACAACATAAAAAAAGGATTTCATACAGAGTCCACATTTAAAACTCAATTTAAAAAAAATAAAGAAGCAAAAAATATACAAGCAAATCAAAACACACTCAGCCATGCTCAATTGTTTTTGGTCATAATAATAAGTTATACCAACAGTTTATTATTATTTTTTAGGGAAGGCTTTTGTTGCTTGTTCCAACTCACACAGCAAATCAGTTGTACCAGCTCATTTCACTCCCTGCTTCTCCTCATCTCTCTTCCATGGTTGCCTTCATGAAGCCTCAGGCTTGATTTCTCATGTTTACCCACCATTCTATTCAATCCCCCAGATAATTGTGATCCCAGAGGTATAAAGGTCTGGACAGATGAAGTCAGTAAGCCCTCAAAAAACAAAAGGCTGCAGTTTCTCCAAGGCAATGGCACCAAGACAGAGCTAATTCCTTACCTTACCTGACAATAAAGTTTGCAAAAATGCAACTTACATTCCATTTAAAGCAAAAAGGTGACCAGTTGTTCTCTAACGAAAAGTATATCTTCTATCTCCGAAGTCTAAAACATGCCATAGGGACTGCCATCTCCTTGTGAAACAAGTGGCATTTTTTCTGACTTCTTGCTCTTTAACAATTCTGAAGTGTTCAGTCAAATCAATAAACGAGCACATAGAACAGATTCACCCTAAACATATCTGCAACATCAGAGTCTCATTCTTAGAGCGTTATGAATATCATTCTTAGAGCAATAATCTGACAGTGAAAGAAAACACAATAAACATGTGGTTTGCATTAAATATGAACTTAAAGCAAAACAGTAAAAAAAAAAATTGAAAAAAACGTTCATGAATCTCTAGGACCACCTTTCTAGTGTTAGTAATCAAGAAACGCAGTAACATTCATACTTCACACATATTTAATGGTTAGACCTCAAATATTACTCTGAAGGAAAGGTGACCAGTCTTATTGGTCCTATTCAAACAGATGGGTAAAGGTGAAAACTTTTCTAATGTGCTGGGCACTTGCGACCCTCAGTAATTTCAAACCAGAACTACAAGTATTCAGCTTGTCTGAAAAACACACCAAGTGAGACTTGACAGGTAACTGTCAATGAACACCAAATCCTGGATAGAAATTTCTCTTTCCCAATCCTACCAGTTAAACAGCAAAATCCCTTTCTCCTCTCACCATTTTCCACCCATCATGCACGACTCCTTATCAGAAGAAACAAGAAATTATAAGTTAAGAAGTTGCAACGTTTTTCTCCCTGCAATTCCATGACTTAGCAAACCCAAAGCAAAGTGTTTCTTAGCCTGTAAAGAAGCAGCTGATGCTGTCTCTTGCTGCTCAATTACCTGACAGCTTCATAAGAAAATCTGATGCCATCTTGACAGAGATGTCCTGGCTGAATAGTGCTGATGCTGTATTGGCCACAAAGTCAGAGGAGTCTTTCAGCTTTGTGTTGTTGGGCACTCTGTCAACAATGCTAAGAGCAAAAGGTGCAGCTGATATGCCATTGTCATCTTTGGGCTCTTCTTTCACTAGTAAAGGTGGAATACCTCCACTAGGCTGCCCAGCCACATCAGGTGTTTTAGACACAGATGCTGATCCTGTAAGGTCAGGTCCACCTCCTTCCCTCTGTGGTCCCAGGCAGGAGTCACTATTTATCTGTGGTGACCCCTTCACCTCAGTTTCTGGTATTTCCTCCTTCACTTTGGATTCTGTCCTGAGGAAATGTTGATGGCAACGCATATGGAGTTTCAGGCTGAAGTGGCGGGAGGAGGTAAAAGGGCATAGCTGGCATTGAAAGGTCTCACCCCTGTCTTGGTGCTGATGAACCTGGTTCAAGAGGTGAAAGATAAAAGCATGTATTAAGCAGAAAAGAATTTACTAGCACTATAGAAATCTCAACTCTACACTTGTCGCACCATTTTAAAAAAAAGTTAACTAATGAACTCTTCATTTTGAGCACTTGGAAAGAGGTCAGGCACTAGGAACAGTAGGATTCTTTTACACATAAGTCAAGGAACATAAACATCAGACTCAACTGAAAAAAAAATAAATCAGGAACATCTGTTTCTGTAGCATGGAAATGATGAAGTCTGCATGGATCAAACTGTTCTTACAACCAGATCCTCACGACCTGTCTACGCATAAAAAGACTAGCAAGCCATAACTAGTAGCTTTCTTGATTACAAACAAAACTCCCTTATCTATTACGTGCTAAGCATGATGTAACCTCAGAAATAACAATTGTCCAGAGCAAACCAGCAAAACAATACCCTCACAGTAGCATCGATCATTGACTTTTGCATACAATAAAAACACAGCACCTGGCAATACCAAGGCAGTACTGAAACAGTTTGTTACAAATTAATTCTACCAGAAAACAAACAGCTCTGTTATGATAAAATATAAACATCTGGCATTTATTCTATTTTATCAGTCAATTAATGATAACAGTTAATCTTTCTGTCCTCATATTTTGACTACAGGCTCTTTCTAATGGAGACTACATACTCCCATATGACTACAATGCTTAGTGTCCTTAGGCTCGGTCCTGATTACCCTTTAAATAGAACTCTATCCATCCATCCATGTGTAATAGTTCACATATTATTTGAACATGCACACTCATTAATATACACTATATACATATAGTTATTCAATTCCTTGTTTAACACAGTACTTATGAAAAGAAAGGAATAACTGAGCCCATTGTAATAGTATTGGAAAGTTTTTCCCTATAGCTTCACAAAGGAAGTTTAAATCCTGACAGCAGCACTCCAGACTAATCCCTGCAGAAAGACTGGCAAATACATACATTTGTTCCTTACTAATTGATGAACATGGGATTGGAACACACTGGCACCAGGCTGAGCTCCACACATTCATTTTCACTTGTGACTCAAGTTGGTTGGAAACCTTTCAGTGAGACAGATTTTTGTTAGAAAATGGCAATTTGTTGAATGCACAATATTTCACCTGAAATATGGAGAGGTTTGGTGATCTTTTGGAAAACAAGGCATGATTCCCCTACCTTACTGAGTGGCACTCTACTCCCTGCTCCCTGGCTTGGCTCAGAAGCAGCAGCTGTGCCAGTGATCCAAGGCTCACTGCTCCAGCCTGAGAGTCCAAAAGCCTTGAGGGCTCCAGCTCTAATCAAAGCTCAGCTCTACACTAGGGAGCCTGGAAAACCTAGCTTTAGCTAAGGCTTTCAGCACTTCGCAGTTTCCTGCAGAACTGAGATCTAGGTCTCAAGTATGGGTGCAGACATTGCAAAGCCCTGGGAAACAGCAGCATTTCCCAAATGCAGCTCTACCAAAATTTGGTTGGAGTCTCCCATGGTTGTAGATTTGCCCGGATTAATTTTCTACCTGGTAAGAGGAATTCAGTCACAAGCTCATATCCAGCACCTCTCCTCTGAAGATGGGCTTAGAAAGTTGGGCATGTTAAGCTTGTAAAAAAGCAGGCTCCAGAGAAACCTTACAGCAGCCTTCCAGTACTTAAAGGGGGCCTACAAGGAATCTGGAGAGAGACTTTTTACATGGGCATGTAGTAACAGGACAAGGGGAAATGGCTTTTAACTGGAAAAGGGTAGATTTAGAGTAGGTATTAGGAAGAAACTCTTCACTATGAGGGTAGAGAGACACTGGAAAAGGTTAACCAGAGAAGCTGCGGCTGCTCCATCCCTGGCAGTGTTCAAGGCCAGGTTGGCTGGGGCTTTGAGCAACCGGGCCTAGTGGAAGGTGCCTCTGCCCATGGCAAGGGGGTAGGAATCAGATGATCTTTAAGGTCCTTTCTAACCCAGCCCGTTCTATGATTCCCATCTCTCACACACATGACCTGAATTCAGATCTGCTAAAATATGAAGCTCAGAGATGTTCCTCTTTCAGTCCTTTTTTCTTTCAGTGAATACATATTTCATTAGTGCTGTATAACTTTTCATCTGGTAGTTTTTCAAGGGCTCTGGAGATTAGGTACTAAACAAACAGAAGGCAAGAGAGTATTTCTCTTGGCCAGCCACTTTACAGAACAACATTCTCAGTATTGTATAAACATGGCATTTACAGACAAAGTAATTCTGGAATCTTATAATTGCACCTGACAACAAAAAGTATAGAAGCTAATGCTAACCTAAGTCAGTTTTAAAGCAACAACCTTGCAGAAGAATAACAGCACAATTAATTCTAAATATTAACAGGTTGCAACAGAAATATCGACCAGATTGACTGTCTGCGCTACTGGAAACAGGATGGTCTGTGAGAACAGAAGTATGCAAGCACTTTTCTTCATCAAGAGCACCAAGATGTACTAATGGTAGCAAGCACTCTCACCATGGCAACTTTATCTCTTACACCCACTGAGATTCTGCCTGCCAGGGTTTCTCTCCAGGATCCCCTTCAATCAACATTTCCCTGCCTACATATTTAACCACTAGATGCCCCTTAGCACTATCAATACTATGCTTTCTGAAGGCTGCCACTGCTGCAGTCAGGTGGAAAGGCCTGTGTGGGCGCCTACCCTGTATGGTACACCACCCCTGCAGTATCTTTTGAGAATGGATGAGAATAGGGAGACTGATTCATCTGATTTGGATTTTTCTCCTCCCAAAGACAATAGCAAGATCACCAAAGGAGTTCTTCTAAAATAAAGTATGCCTGCAACTTGCAGCCAAGGAATGACAGAATTCAAACCCAAATATTCAGAGTTTTAAATGGGAGAATTTTAGATCTATCAAAAAATCAACATGAAACAACATCAAATAAAATATTTACCCTTCAATGGGTCCAGTCCACTATAAGGTTTAAATATATTTTTTTAATTATCAAAAATAAATATTTTAAAATTTGAACACCATTAAAGTTACAAAATAAGAATTAAAGTCCCATTAAAGGAAAAACAAATCCCTTATTTACTCATCTGACAGCAGCTAAAAGAGCCAAGAATTGCCATTCTATGCTGCTTGGAGGGAAAAGGCAAGGCAGCAACTACTTACTACAGAATAAGAGACAAGCAACACTGTAGAGCTACACAGAAAGCCACAGGGGAGATTCAGGTCACACAGTGTTAGAGTCAAAAAAGCTGCTTCTCCCTCCATGAGATAAGAGAACGGCTCTTATACCGCGCTAATGCCACACAAACCATCAGATGTCCTCTTCAGGCTCAACCAGGCTGCTCCTTGAAGAGCCACAGGTAGAAGGAGACATGAGGGCAGCTGACAGGTTTTCTGCAACATCTCAGGATGAGGCAAGCTGCTGCCAGATTTGGATCTATATGGATATGATATGATATATATACCTATGTGTCTGTGGGGATATGATATAATAGGTATCACAGAAACATGGTGGGATGGCTCCTATGACTAGAGTGTTGGAATGGAAGGTTACAGGCTGTTTAGAAAAGACAGGTCTGGCAGACGGGAAGGGGGAGTTGCTATTTATGTCAGTGATAGGCTAAAGAGTATGGAACTCTGTCTGGGGACAGGTGAGCAGTCAATAGAGAGTTTGCGGGTCGGGGTTAAAGGGAGAACAGTGATGGGGGACATTATTGTGGGGATCTGTTACAGACTGCCTGACCAAGAGGACTCTGTGGATGAAGCATCCATAGACAGACAGGAGCAGCCTCATGCTTGCAGGCCCTTGTTCTCATCGGGAACTTCAGCCACCCTGATATTTGTTGCAGGGACGGTACGGCCCGGCACAAGGAATCCAGGAGGTTCCTCAACTGTGTGGAAGACAACTTCCTCCGGCAAGTAATAGAGGAGCCGACAAGGAGAGGTGCCGTGCTTGACCTTGTGCTCACCAACAGGGAAGGGCCGGTTGGAAATGTGACGCTCCAGGGCAGCCTTGGTTGTAGCGATCATGAGACGGTAGAGTTCGAGATCCTCAGGACAGTGAGAAGAGCGTGCAGCAAGCTCACTGCCCTGGACTTAAAGTGAGCAGACTTTGGCCTTTTCAGGAACCTGCTTAGTAAGGTTCCATGGGATATAGCCCTAGAGGGCAGGGGGACCCAAGACTGTTGGTCAATATTCAAGGATCACCTGCTGCAAGCTCAGGAGTGATGTGTCTCAACTAGAAGGAAGTGCTGCAGGAGGGCCAGGAGACCTCCTGGATGGATAAGGAGCTGCTGAGGAAAGTTCAAAGGAAAAAAGAGGCATATAAAAGGTGGAAGCAAGAACAAGCGGTCTGGGAAGAATACAGGGATGTTGCCCAGGAAGCTAGGGTCCAGGTTAGGAAAGCTAAGGCCCAGTCAGAATTAAACTTGACTAGGGATGTGAAAGATAACAGGAAGAGATTCTATAGGTACACTGTAAATAAAAGACAGACTAGGAACAACGTGGGCCCTCTCCTGAAGCTATCAGGAGAACTGGCTAGCCTGGACTTGGGAGAAGGCTGAGGTTCTTTATGACTTCTTTGCCTCAGTCTTTTCTGGCAAATGCTCTGACCACACCACCCAAGTCTTGGAAGGCAGAAGCAGAGAATGTGAGAAAGAAGATCTTAGGCCCACTGTAGGAGAAGATCTGGTTCAAGACCATCTTAAGAACCTGAATGTGCCCAAGTCCAAGGGACCTGATGAAATTCATCTGCGGGTCCTGAAGGAGCTGCAAATGAAGTTGCTAAGGCACTGTCCAACATATTTGAAAAATCATGGCAGTCAAGTGAAGTTCCTGACAACTGGAAAAAGGGAAATATAAACCCCCATTTTCAACAAGGGGAAAATGGATGAGCTGGGGAACTACAGACCAGTCAGCCTCACCTCTGTACCTGGCAAAATCTTGGAGGGATTCTCCTGGAAGGCATGCTGAGGCACATGAAAAACAACAAGGTGTTTGGTGACAGCCAGCATGGCTGCACTGAGGGGAACTCCTGCCTGACCAATCTGGTGGCCTTCTGTGATGGGGCTATGGAACTGATGGACAGGGGTAGAGCAGTTGATGTCATCTACCTGGACTTGTGCAAAGCGTTTGACACTGTCTCACATGACATCCTTGTCTCTAAGTTGGAGAGACATCAATTTGATGGATGGACCACTCGGTGGATAAAGAACTGGCTGGATGTCTGCATGCAAAGAGTTGTGATCAATGGCTCAATGTCCAATTGAAGACCAGTAACAAGTGTGCCCCTCAAGTATTAGTGTTGGAACCAGTCTTGTTTAACACCTTTTCTCGGTGACACAGACAGTGGGATTGAGTGTGCCCTCAGCAAGTTTGCCGATGACACCAAGCTGGGTGGCTCAGCTGATATGCTGGAGGGAAGGAATGCCATCGCTTGACACACTTGTGAGGTGGGCTGATGCCAACCTTATGAGTTTAACCATGACAAGTGCAAGATCCTACACCTGGGTCAGAGCAATCCCAGGCACAGCTACAGGTTGGGCAAAGAAGAGATTCAGAGCAGCCCTGCAGAGAAGGACTTGGGGGTGTTGATTAATCAGAAACTTAACATAAGCCGGCTTCAGTGTGCGCTTGCAGCCCAGAAAGCCAACTGCATCCTGGGCTGCATCCAAAGAAGCATGACCAGGAGCTCAAAGGAGGTGATCCTGCCCCTCTCCTCTGCTCTCATGAGA
>JAOEHY010007856.1:0-55754 GCA_025447955.1 Psilopsiagon aurifrons
GTGCAAGGTCCTACACCTGGGTCGGAGCAATCCCAGGCACAGCTCCAGGTTGGGCAGAGAAGAGATTCAGAGCAGCCTAAGGAGAAGGACTTGGGGGGTATTGGTCGATGAGAAACTTAACATGAACTGGCTTCAGTGTGCACTCGCAGCCCAGAAAGCCAACCGTATCCTGGGCTGCATCAAAAGGAGCGTGACCAGCAAGTGAAGGAGGTGATCCTGCCCCTCTACTCCACTCTCATGAGACCTCACTTGGAGTACTATGTACAGTTATGGTGAGAACACCAGAACAACGTAAGAAAGACATAGAGCTGTTGGAGCAAGTCCAGGGGAGGCCACGAGGATGATCAGGGGACTGGAGCACCTCCCGTATGAAGACAGGCTGAGAGAGTTGGGGCTATTCAGGCTGGAGAAGAAAATGCTGTTTAGAGACCTCAAAGAAGCCTTCCAGTAACTGAAGGGGGCCTATAAGGATTATGGAGAGAGGCCCTTCATTTGGGACTGTAGTGACAGGACCAGGGGTAATGGGTTTAAACTTAGAGGAAGTTTCGATTAGATACAAATTCTCTTCTGTGCAGGTGGTGAGGCTCTGGAATGGGTTACCCAAGGAAGTTGTGAATGCTCCATCCCTGAGATTGTTCATGGTCAGGCTGGACAGAGTCTTGGGTGACATGGTTTAGTGTGTGGTGTACCCCATCACAATAGTCATGAAAGACAGTATTATTACTGTTGATGGTAATTTGTTCCCAATGCCCTGCCTTACCCAGCTTTGTCTTCCCAGTGCTCCCTAAAACACTGCTGGTGCAGAAATGTAGTTAAGGCAGCTTGGTGGGACAAGGTGGTGGCTGAAGCTAGTCTGGTCTCCTCCCACAGCACCCAGGACTGATCCACAGCAGCCTCAGACAATACCCCCAGGTGAAGCTGTTGCTTAGGTGTTGCTAAGCTGGAAAACTGCAGCCTTTCTATTCCGGGAGATAATGCCAGTTAATGTATGTTTGTTGTCAGATACACGTTCACTCCCTGAATTACACTGCTATGTGCTCAGGAGAGCTGCACAGGCCCCTGCTGCTCCTCTTGTCCCTGCCTGCCTTGCAGATGGAGATGAAATCACAGAGGGGTCCTATTGCTGGACTGATCACTTCCCCGCTGCTGCTGTGGAAAGAGATGCTACGCATGCCACAGCAGAATCACTGTGGGCCTTTGTGCACACCATGCCCTGTAATTATGGCAAGCAATTTCACAAACATTTCTCATCATTCCCTCCTTTAGGCTTTGAAACATTTATGCTTTATCTCCTCTAAACCAGAGAAATCTATTTTTGTATCAACCTCTTTCCTTCAAGCTTCCCACAGAAGCTTCCCATGGAAGCTGCACATAATTTCCCATTTGCTCCCTCTTGTAGTCAAATCTCGTCTTGGGTTTCCACAGGGGTTTTGTCTTGGCCTTCTCTGGAATCAGTGTCCCCCATGGAAAACAGCTCTGCTTAAATGCAAAATTCCATGTCCATTTTTCCCATTAGTCTCCCTGTGTTTCTTTTTTTTGTTCTTGAACCTATAATCTCCCAGATTCACCATTTGGAGGCTATTTCCTCACTGCACGGCCTTGAGAAACACTATGTTCCACCAGAACCATACCATTCCCCCAGTTCACCCTCACATGGGAGATGGGTAAAGTAAGCTCAGCATGGTCAGAAATCGAGAGAAAGAAACCTGCTATGCAGTGGCACCCCCATCTTCGCAAATACCTGCTTCCATTCCTCATCCTCTTGGAAATGACTCCATTCCCTGACTTCTCTTCCCACTTTTAAGCCCAACAGCTGGGGCAGGCAAGATGGAGAGTGAAGAGGGTGGAGAGAGAGACAAAACCCTTTGCATGGGGTCTTCTGCTGATGCCAGCTCATTGTGCCATTGAGCAATGGAACCGTGAGAGGGCCCGTGTCTCTGCTTTGGGCTCTGTGGCAGGGCTGTGTGCCCTCCCCTCCTGCCAAGACTCATGCTACCCTTGGCACCTACACTGTCACAAAATCCCAGCAGTGGTTCACTGGCAGGTCGGGCATTTGCAGGCTGCAGCACAGGAGCTGCACAACTCCATAACAGCTGTCTAAAAATGGAATTTTGCTGCATCCATCTCCCATGCTGAACATGAGTACATCAGTTAGCGAAAGTTAAACCCATCTAAAATCATTATAAGAGGGAAAATAAGTCCCTTTCTGGGGATATTATTTCTCTGTCATGTTTTATTCTGCCATTAATATACTTTTGGAATGCATGAGAGTTCCTTGCACCCAAGGCAGGTAATAATGGTCTATTAAAAGACGCCATCTCTGTTTCCTAATGCTCTATCAAAGGTTCATTGATGAAAATAGCCATCTGACTGCTCTCATCAGCTTTAAGGAATTCCATAAAGGAATGAAATATGTTTTCTTCATAATTGCTTTTGTATAAGATTTATGACAATGTGAGTAATGAATAAACTGGGCACTTGCTGGACAAGACTCAGATTTAAGATGTGCTGATGCAAACAAGGAAGAGTTCAACTAAGAGATGCATTTCTTGGGAGAAATGTGAACGTGTTTGCAAAACCCATAAGTTACCATATACAACTGGATACATTCCCTGTTGGTGCAAACACCTACAGCTCCAGGGAGGACAAAGAAACTGCAGCTTTCTCTAATGGCAAATTTGGGTCTTAGAGGCCAGTCACCTGAACAGCTCACAGCTGAGAAGAGGACCTTGACAGCATCTGGAATATGTCCTGGGTATACCTATACAGCTGATTAAGCAGCAGCACAGGCTTTGCCACCTGCACCTGACAATGCTGTATGTGTAAAGAGCATCATATGCTTGGGGAAAAAGAAAGAATTCTTTAATTCCTGGCAGCACTTTTCATACTCCTGCCAACAGTAAACGTCACCATCAGTGGGAATGGACTGTGTGATTATTGTTGTGGGATAATTAAATCCCATTTGCCAGCTATTCATCTGGTTTAAACAGTCAGAGGTGCAACGGCCATCTCTGTTCGTCCTTACTATTATATCAATAATATGGCCCTATGCACTTTCGCTTCCAAGATTACCTAAAGCACGGGATTGACACTAAGGAGACTATTTATATGTTTCTAATGCTGTTATGAGGTTTTTGTGTCACTTAAATTTTTGGCTTCTTTCATCTCCAAAACAGGAAAAATAATAGAACTATTTAGGTTGGAAAAGACCTTTAGTGATTCCTTGCCCAATTTCATTGCCCTTTAGGAAGCAATCAAATACTACAGATCTAAGTGCTGCATAAATACTTGTAAACATGCCTGTCTCACTCTATATGATAAGGCAATCACTACACTCTCACTCAATGCAAACAAACTATTCAGTCATACACCACGAGGGTCTACAATTGCTAATGTATGCACATTTCTGAAGTTGCTCCACCTCTGTGAGTGCTTGATACCCCCACCGGAGTAAGCTCCAGGCTAGGGGTAGCTCAGTCCCATGCAGAAGTTGAAAGGAGGTGGTGGGCATCAGCTGGTCACTGCTAGAAGATGTGAATGATGGCAAGTTAGATGCTTTTTAGATTTTGAATCCGAAAAAATTTCAATCGTCTGCCAAAATTTGGGTCTGCATAGACACGCATGCTCTCCAAAGCCATCTCTTTCTCTGCACATTTTCTTTCTTTACAAACAAACGCATTGGAAGACTTTCAGCATGCACACATTTGGGTGCTATTTGCACCCAAAAAAAGCTAATAACCAGCATCCAAAATTCTATACCAAAGATTTGAAACTTGTCAGAACCATAACAGCAGAGAACAAGAGGGAAAGAGCCAGCGTTTTGGTAAGAATAGGTACCACAGACGCTCTCTTAATACCCAGTTATTCATCCAGCTTCTCCTTCTCCTTTTTTTTTTTTTTTTTTCCAGCTAATTACATCAATAAGACTTTATGGAAGCCACTGCCAAATGTTTAAAATGAGAGCAATTCAGTTGTTGTTTCAGTCCCAGGTTACTGTGGTAAATTGTACATGCTCACCTCATGCATTCATTTGTGAACATTTGACATATCAGTGATTAATTAATATTAATGGCATAAATCACTTCAAGCTTGCTTTATGCTAGAAATCACACACAATCTTGGCTCTAATCGCTCAGCACATAAAGAAACTTTAATTGATAACCCAGGTTTAATATCCATCAGGAATGGATTCTGTAGGAGGAACAGAGCAATGTTCCCTGTAATCAT
Organism: Psilopsiagon aurifrons; assembly: GCA_025447955.1. Lineage (NCBI taxonomy): Eukaryota > Metazoa > Chordata > Aves > Psittaciformes > Psittacidae > Psilopsiagon > Psilopsiagon aurifrons. The sequence continues at coordinate 4,228 of JAOEHY010007856.1, forward strand.
CCTAGAGGAGATAGAAAGCTTGTTCTACCAACATCAAAGAAGATTAGGCAGCAGAAGCCTGATAGTAAAGTAGCAATTATGGAGGCTTTTTTTTTAATTCTGTGCACCTGCTTCATCAAAATAATAGGCATCTTTTAGCAAAATAACCTGAAACTCAGTTCACTGACTTTCAATTATCTGATGCTGGGAAATGCATCTGGAGAGACATGAAAAAAGGTGATAGACACACAGAGAAATAAAGAGAAGGGGGAAATTAGAATGAGGGAAAATATGAGCGCCTGTGTAAGTGGGTGTTATAAATATCCTGTGCCTCAGGCTGATTATAGAATGGGAATATTTTTGCTGAGTTAAGATAGTGGCATCAGGCACATTTGACCAAATCAGTCCCTGGTGGAGTGCCTTTGACTACAGTAAACAGCTTGCTTACACCAGGGACAGAACTGGCTCATTGTTTTTAAGGGGAATTTTAGGCATCAAACCCTAATGCAAGCAAGAGAAGTACACGAAAACTTTCCATGAACATTTCAGGATGCATAACTCAAAGCAAAAATGGCTATCCCCAAATTCCACTTTATCAGGAGGTCTTGCTTCACAAAACTAGGAATGACCCCATAACTTTCTTTCAAAAGATGAATCTAATGCCAGACCAGAACCAGTCTTTCCTGAAAGTGAGGAGGGAAAGAAAGCCCAGGCACAGTCTTGGTTTTACTTCAGGGACTGCATTCCCATTTCTGGAACAGCATTAGGCAGACCCTCAGACTCAGACTTAAGAAGCCTGCCTGGGGCTTAGTACCTGTCCACTTAGTACCCACTTAGTACCTACCCTTTGTTGTTGGAGTTTATGGGTGTTGTTTGGTTTTGAATAAATCCCAGTCTTCTCTGAAAACACTTTTTCTGAGGTCAGTGGGCAATTCACTTCAACATTTCATGATCTGCAGACATTGAGCTCCCAAAGGCAGAGCACAGCAAAGCTCTTACCAGAGAAAAGCCACATTGCCAGTCCCATTTTTGGATAGAGTTTTTGCCAGGCTCAGGACAAAAGCAAGGACAGCATATTTCCACCTTTTTCTTTATCTTTACATCCCTGCTGAATGCACTGCCCCTCTCATGCACATTTCTCTCCCTCCTCCATTGCGTACAGCCATTCACATCTCATCTAACTCAGAAATGATCCCCACATGGCAGCTGGACAGGTGAGCTCTTCTCTATACTTAATCTCCTGAACATTTGTGGCTCATGTTTGAGCTCCTACTTCCCTACAGGAGCTCATGGCAATGTGAACTTGCACTTAACCAATGAGCAGTTGCCCTCCCTTCAGCCGTACTGCATCCTGGCACATTGCACATCCAGCAGCTACTGGTCACTATTCCAGAGGTTAAAGCATGAAGGATCATGAGGCAGCAGCCAGGGTCATCAGAGGCTGATCCTTCAGCAAGAATCACAGCCACATCCCACTTCATGCAAATGAAGTAGAAGTAATTCCATTGTAATTAAAAGGAATTTTTGTGTGAATTCCAAATGAACCTTTGTAACATTATCATTAGTTCTCAATACATCTCTTATTTTACCTCATTAGAATTATTGGTAATAAATGGTAGTAACTGGATTGTAATTAAGTAGGAATTAAAATTTGACTTCCTAATGAACTACAGCAAAGCAATCACTATTTCAATATACATTAATTGCTGTTCTGTTAGGAATACAGGCAACTTATTTTTAATGAATTGCTACAAATTATTATGAATATATGGCCCGAGCCTACAAAATAGTCTCATATCAGTAAGTGTGCCTGGTATATGTCAGCCAGCTGTGCAGGGAGCAGATCAGCCCAAGGAGCATGGGACTTGCAGCATGCTAATGACAGTAGAGAATACACTGTTATGACATTTCCGAAATAAACTTTTTTTTTTTCAGAAGGTTGCAATTAATTCCCAAGGAAGACCAGAAAAGATGCCACTGGGGAAGTGGGCTTCAAGGTGAGAGAAGTAAATATCAATAATACAAGACTAGTGCATTTTTATGCTAGTGGTTCCTGTTTGATTATAATAGAAGTGCTTTGTAATATGTCCCAGAAGGGTAAACTGCATATAGAAAACTCCATTTTATTATTTATCCATTCTCTTTCTGTATATGGAGAGATATATACTAAATGTATGAATAAAATTTCATTTCTATGACTGATCTTGATTTAAAAGCCATAGACACTGTTTGCTTTCTTCATTACTGTTGAGGATGTAACAGGCTTTTCCTATAAGGGCATGCAAGCTATGAGACATGTTGGTAATAGGGAGTACTGACTATCTAATAGAGGGTTTATATCCATATTCAGGGCAGACTTATTCTGATTTGGTGGAATGGGTGGGGAGTGAACCCAAAGCATGTATGAACTGCTGAAAAATCATCTTTCTCTTTTCACGGTGAAAGCCGGCAGCATGAATGTCTCTGAGAAGCCTCTTGGTTACCTTATGTCTCCAAAGTGGCTGGCACTGGGCGGAATTCCATAGGCTTTCACAGCTTGTAAGTTCCCCCTGTTAACTACAGAGGTATTTTTCCCATCCATGCGCCTCATTTCTGGCCCATCATCACAGAATCATAGAATAGTTAGGGATGGAAAGGACCTTAAGATCATCCAGTTCCAGCCCCCCTGCCATAGGCAGGGACACCACACACTAAACTGTGTCACCCCAAGACTCCGTCCAACCTGGCCTTGAACACTGCCAGAGATGGAGCATTTACAACTTCCCTGGGCAACATCATCATCTCACACTTCTGATTTCTAGGGGACAGAAGGAGTCAGTCACCACAAACATGGGACAGTCAGTTTGGAACTGAGGACAGGAACCCGCAGAGACATCCACACTGACATGATCACAAGGTCTGTCTCAATGTGGTTTTACATGCACTGAAATATCTTCATGTCTCTATTTGTTCACCACTGCCATCATTTTACCTCCCATTGTACTGCAAAGTCAGTGTTTGACTGACATTTACAATCCTTTTAGATTCCCAGATCCAGCAGGGGAAGTTCAGAATCAGGCTCCAAATGGGGTCTGCAAGAGCCACAGTGACACATGTCTCAGGAGAGGACATCTTGCTGCTTAGGTACCTTTGTTAAACCCACATTTAAATCACAGAGATTGAACAGGGCAAGCAAACTCACTTTTTCAATTTTGTTACCTAATCAAAACTCTGAATCTTTCTAGTGCTGGAGAGTATTCACATATCATCCACTTTCCATACCCAATGCTGACAAAACAATAAGGCAGGAATAACATCAGTCGTGAGAAAACTAGTCTGTCTCATAAATCTTCACAGGAAAGTGGCTGCTGTTTTATGTTATTGCAGTGTGTTGTTTCCAATGAAGTGATTACTGTTAGATGTATTTTTAAATTGCTTTTGGTATTTTTAAAAATACATGACTTTGAGAGTGATAGAAATGAGATTGAGTGGCAGTAGGCAGTGCCTACAATATGATTAACTTTTTCCCACACCGGCTACTTCTGAAATTAAGGTTACCAACACAGCTATTGTCAACTTTCCCCTGTCTGATAAGGGCTCACTGGAGTCTGTGAATTGCATGCAATTATCTGATGGCCCATCTAAACCCTCCTCTTGCTTCACTACTCCATGGGCTCATGCTCTGCTTCAAGATGTTTGATTAATAATAGCCAGTGTTATTCTGAAGTGAATGTGCATGTTTATGCACCAAAGCTCTGTAACACAAAGCTTCAAGTTACATCCCGTTGTGATTGAGAAGCTGTGGTTTCTACCATGGTGGGGAGGAACAGCTTTGTGTGTTAACGGCTTCAACCAAGGCACACATGCTTCCAGAAAGGTTGATCTACATTGTAGATAAAGTTCATTTGGAAGACATTCAAGGCAGTAAATATCAAGTGAGAGGTTTTCTCAGGGCTTTACAAGTCATTAAAACTCCAGGTAGATTTTACCTACCAAAGGCTTTACTTGTGGCTTGCTGAGCTTTTCCTGGATGCCGTCGTAGCCCTTCCAGCAGCTAATGGAGCCTGTAACTATCCCAGAGCCCACCTACAGGTTTCCTTGGATTGCTGTGTGCTGCACAGACCAGGCACTACAGGGTTAAGCTTACCCAGACAAGAGGAGACTCAATAAGAGGCAAAAGGAAAATGAATTAGAGGAAAATCAACAGGCAGCAAAGGAAAAACTAAATTACATTTCATGTACACACATGCACTCTTTTGGCTGGAGGGGCAGAAAACATAGCCAAAACCAGGCTGTTTTTATTCTAAACAGTGCATCAATCCATTGATTAATTTTACACTTTGTTCCTTATGAACCTGGGCTGGGGCCATGAATGCTGCTATGAAAAGAAGAATATGGCCAAAAAGGAACTCTTAAAAAGTTGGCAGCCGTTTCAAGGCAATGTGTCTGGCCAGCAGGAAGGAGATGGCTCCTCCAGGGAAGTGTATAGGGCTGTAAAACCATTTGTGAACCGGCTCTGCTCAGTTTATAAGGTGTGTGAGTGACTTAAAGTCAAGTTTCTTGCACAAATTTGTGACTTGTAAATCAAATGATAAAAGTAGTCTTAAGGATCATTTTTCCAAAAGGGCATTACAAGATTGGTTAAGAATGACTATATTTCCTCACTAATATCATTAACTTCAGAATTGTTTCCATCCATTACTGAGTTGAACAAGGAGGGTTTACTGTAAATTGCTACATGCTGTATGGTTCAGCTGGTCAGCTTTATGGTATAAGAAGCAGAAGTAAACCAAAATGAAATAAAGGAATGCAACAAAACACCATGGACCAGCTTCAGCCTTGGTTTAATCAAATGCAAATGGAAATTAATGGAGTTGCACTCACTCACACCAAGGCTGACACATCTCTTGGCCACAGAGCAAAGCGAAGCAGCTAATCTCATCTCTCCATTTTGCTTCCCAGGAACAGCGATGGTGAGCTGAGGCAGGCTACTAGCTCATCATTTTCCAATTACCTTCTATCTGCTGTCTAAGTGCTTCCTGAAAAGCCTAATTTAACTCAGGATTTCCCTTCCATAAGTACGTATTCCTTTCAGCATGTTAGGATGTCAAGGAATGATTTGGGAAATACCCCTAAAATCTCTCAAGATAAGCCAAAAGTAGGTGGAGGTCTGTGTAAGATCTCAAGAAAATGGGAAAGGAGGGAGAAACTCTGCCTGTGATAGATCTTATTCCTCATCCAGGCCACATTGCTTAGTGGAGAATCAGGCTGGCAGTTTCCATTGACAGGACATTCAGAAACCCTGTAATACTGCTTATCTCATTTGCAACAGGGAAGAGAGAGTACAGATCCCGCTTACTGAAGGGGAAACTCACCTTCTGTAGAAGACAAAACAAGGCCAGGACCCCACTTAGATGCCTTAAAATAGGGATTTGCAGAGGCTCAGGGCAGAACACGGGCAATCTGACCATTCCCCTGACACATCACCCCACGGTCAACACACACCCTGGCACCTGGCTGAGGGAAGAGTTCAGCTCAGCAGTGAAGTCGCGTTCACATTTGGCAACTGCAATGAGGAAAAAATTGCTTTTAGGTGAGTGTCTAAACCATTGGTCATCTAAGCAACAAAGCTGCTCCTGCTTATGTAGCTTGACTACCCAATTTTCAGACCTCCTCAGTGCCCACAGCCTCAGCATAAATACTCCTGAGCAAACAGGGGTTCCAAATCCCCTGCACAGAACCAATTCTTTCCCTTCTCGCTGCATTTCAATGTTGCTAATTGCTAATTATTCACAGACTTTACACAGCCTCCCCCTTGCCCAAGTTTTACAGTTGAAGTTTTGTTTGAACTACTCTTCAGCCATCTGAACAGTGCTTGAGGGTCAACAGAGCTATGTAATGTGCTGTGAAAAGTGATGCTTCCTTTAAGAGGCCTTGTTATTGAAATAACTTTTGAGTTAACGTTTGGAAATAACTTTGAAATGAGGACTTGCACAGATTTGTTTTCTTAGTGCAGCAATTAGCTTCACCAGCGGTTACTGGCTGCAGTACCTTCTGCCATGTCTGACACATTAAATAAATTATGCACTCAGTTCATTAGTTGGAAATACAGTTTGTGTTACCTGCCGAGTTACAGGACATGCAGCAAAGCCACAGATCATCTCAAATAGAAAAATGAAGTCAGGTTTTGCTGCTCCCACATAAATAAAAAAAGAAGGATGTGAAAAAGGGTGAATGAGGCACTGTTGTTCTTACCATGCAGCTCAATCAGTTTCTTTCAGAAAACTGCCCCTCTGCCCTGTTCCTTTTTTAATGATCAGATTATAGTTCTCTCTTTCCCACCAAGTTGGACTGCCTCAGCAAAATCTCCCATTGCCTCTGGTGGAAATATCTTCAGCATTGGTTACTTAATGAAAGTACGAAGTTACACCCTCAAGAAACAGCTTATTATTTTTCCTGCCAGTCCATCTCCTTGCAAGTCGTCTATTTTTCAGGCTTTACATGAGCAGGCAGCAGCAGCCAAACACCTTTGTGCAAAGGTGGAAGCTGGAGCAAGGAGAAGTGCGTGTTGTCCTTTACACTTGCTGGTCTCTACCTGGTGCACTGAGACATACACACAGCACTCACTTCTCCCATGGGAGATGGAAAAACCTGTGGTGAGAGCACCTATTGATCTAACAGCTTTTCATCCTACATACCTGTACACAAATGGGTCCATGGCTGGATCTGCAGTTGTGATGGATGGACTAGCCTACAGTTAGTCTGAGCTGCCTGCACACTGGCTTTTGAGGAGCACAGTCTGGGTTCAGAACTTGGAGCTGGACCTGGCTGAGAGCACCAGGGCTTTTCATGAGTGGGTATAAGGGCACTGGCTAGAGGCTGCAAAGGGCCACCCAGACATATAGGTCCTCCACTTACATTACTGTCCATCAGCTCATGCAGTCAGGGCCCTGGCCTGGGGTGGTACAACATCAGGATCTTACCATGCAGGGTATGACATTTAAAGAGAGAAGGGGATTTTTAAATACCAGTTAGCAGCTGAGCTTAACTAGACATGGCAGGGCAAGAGGATGAGGAGACATTTGGAGCCTTACCCTGCTTCTTCCATCTTCATCCTTCAAAGCATCCCTAAAAAAAAAAGCCTAGATCCAGCAAACTTTGACGAAATCCTTAAGCTCAAGATTTCCTCAGCCAAATTGAGAGGCAAGTCCTCCTTTCCTCAAAGGCACTAGAGCCAGTCACCAGTCAGAAAACACCATCAATGAGTGGGATTCAGGCCAGAATGCTGGGATGAATTTTACAGAGACGAGCGCCTGTAATTAAGCTCCAAAATACATATTCGAGCATCAAGGTGGGTGACATGATTTTGCTAAGCAATGGTGGTAGGTAGTAGAGGCACCAAGGTGGACCCCAGTACATGTGGCAACCATGTGCTCACATCCAGCAGAGCTGCCACCCTAAAACAGGCCTTGGATGACTTGATCCTTTACTTTGTTCAGACAGATTCCCCCAAGTAGAATTGAAAGCCTTGGCCATGCAAGTCAGCTGTACTCTTCTGAATCACATACCACGGATGACACAGGTCTGATATGAAAAAACATGTTGTGCAAAGAAGAAGAGAAAAGAGAGAATAAATCTAATAAATACTCCATTATTTCCAGCGTATATTATGCAAAATTTGGCATGAAATCTTTATCTCACATAAACGTGAAGGTCATTTATTTGTTCATTAAATTCTCCTCAGTCTACATCATTATGCTCTTAGTTTTGCTTATACTGAATGTAGTAAGGGCCTGCCAAACTCATTAGACATCAGCTGATAAATGGATTTGAACTCACAATCTGTTAAAAATCACATAGGCACATTAGAGCAATATTTCCATGGCTTAGAGACTGTATACATTTAAATCTTCCCAGGGAGGGTTTTGAGCATTTTTGATCCAGTGCAGCAGACTCAACACATAATTCAAGTCTGCTTGCTGTAAAAATTTACAGGCTGGGATCTTAGTATCACTAGTCATAAATCAAAGCTGAACGCTTAAAAATGTGGTAGTGGCAAAACTGCTGGATAGGGCGTAAACATCATCAAGCTCATTGTCATGCAGCACAGGAATAATAGGGGGAGATAATGTTAAATGTTGCATATATTTTCTCTCTTCTGGTGGAATTTGTACATTTAACGTATTACTCTCTGTAATTTCCAGCCTGAGCAAATCCTTGGATGAGGAAGAGCTGCTGAAGCTGTCCTGAATTCTCATCCTCATGCCATGGCTTCGAATAAGCTTTTACATGAAACACAGACAGAGGAGGATATGGGGTGTGTTTATTCCATAGTTTACGTTTCACTTACTCATTGCTCTTTATTGTAATTTCCCCCAACTGATGATAAAATGCTTATAAAGCATTGGGCTGATAATTTGCAGGCTCTCCTGCTGCTCTGTTTGTTATTAAGCTACTCATGTCTCCAAGAGAGTTTTTCTTCTTTTTGGATTTATGAACCTAATGAACCACTGTTATTCTCCATCACAGGAGCCAGTGATGCTGTGACATTATAGCAGGAAGATTTGAAAACTTATGAGAAAGCACTTGAAACAAACTGCTGCTCTTAATAAGTGCCTCTTGTCTTCAGCATGGTCTGAGGAAGATCTAAGGGAGCTAATGAATGAAAAGAACAAACTGAGTCCTGCACTAACCCCGTAAGCTCCACTGCCAAGTAGTACTAGAGAGACAAATCCTCTGCTGGGATGAACAGTATTTATCAGTGGCAGAACACCGATACACATTTCCACTGAAGGGTTCACTCAGCACACAAGGAGCCCCAGTCCACAGGACTGCTTAGATTTTCCAGATCAGGATTGTCGGATCTATGAGACTATACGCAATTAAAATGATCTGCAATTAATTTTAACTTCCACCTTAATGAAGGGTCATTCACTGGAGCTCAGATAGCTGACTAGACAGCCTTTTGCCTCATAGGCACTCCAGATTCACTCAAACACCTCTTTTTCCCAGGCCGTTCTTGCCAGTCACCAAATTCAGTGCTGGCAAGACACGGTGAAGGGAGAGGGAGAGGCAGCACCATGTCTAGGCGAGCCCCAGGCTATTTAGGAAGTTATAGGTCATCACCCACACCCTCATCTCCAACTGGAGACTATTAGGAAGCCTGTGTAAACCTAGAGCACACAGTTCGTTCGCTCCCAGTGAGATGTCCAGAGTTAAAAGCATGTCCTGTTCAGAGCCCCATTGTTTAAGCTGATGCTATCAAAGAGACAATCCTTGGACTCCAAAAATTTACTTCAGCTAAAAAAGTCTGGGAAGCTAAACAGAAGCAAGTTGCCCAGTGTTAAGCAGTAAGTCAACAGCAGCGCTAGACGTAGAACCTAGGCATCTTGGCTGGGAGTGCAAGGGAGACACCAGTATGCTCTGGCAAGGTTTTTGCTGCCTTTGGCTGCTCTGCTGGATTCCCAGAGACAAGTGGGTTGAGCCAGTTGAGCCGTGCTGCTTGTTGGGGCTGAGCTTGAGACGATGCAAGTCCCTCCCCACCCTCAATGTCCCTGCCTGCAGAGCCAGTTGGCACCTTCCAGGCTCAAATCAGGGCGTCAGACAACACCTCTGCAGCCTGGCTGGTCAGGGAGTTTGCTTGTAGGGTGACCTCTAGCTATGGGCTTCTGTGATAGTTTTGACATACCTCTTGTTGTCCAGGGGTCGCTGGAAGTTATGTTTACAAGTGAGCAGCCTTGCCAAAATAATGAGACCTCCCACCACACACAATGCTTAAGCACGCTGTCAACTCTGTGTATTATTCATAAAAGCTCTGCTGTTTTCAGTTGCTCTGTAATCATCACATCTTTCATCATGGCACACATATCTCGGCAACTGTACTCATTACAAAACCACCAAGGCATAATAGGAAAAAATGACATATTCCTTCTTTTTTCTATGATACAGTGGGATATGGAACTCAGAGCAATACAGGTCATTTAGTCAGAAAAATGTTAGTGGAAGATGTATGGCGACATGCCAACCAGTGCTTTGAAAAGCTCAACCTAGGTGACTCTGTTTGTTAAAAAGTATTCAAAAGGCCCAATTACAATCAGTTAAAAGCAATAAGCATGCAAATTATTTTAAAACAAACTTTAATTAATTTCAGCATATGTTTCACTTAGGCTGATTAGTCAAATCTGATTTTCTGAAAAGAAACAATAAACATCTGCTAATGATGATTTACATATCACTGCTCACATGGTCTGCAGTGTGTGCTGTGGCGATGGAGGCTCTGTACAGCTCAGGGAACCAATATAGTGCTGTGCCAGCTACCCCAGCCTGCAGCCATCAGGTACAGAGAGCGACAAACATAATTCTTTGCTAAAATAGCTCGACATGCCCCAAAAGAACATGATAATGTTTGCATAAACAACTGTCCCAGTAAAGGCCTTCTATTTTGATAAGCATTCTTTGGATGAGAAACAGGTAAAGCACCCTGAAGCCTGGGCTTACAGAACCCCAGGCTGAAGCTCTCCACAGCCTGATTGGTACAGGCCCACATCCTGAGATGCCATTCGAGAAGCTATTCAGGCAGTTGCATTCAGAATAACAAAAAGAGCCTAATCTATTGTTTAGACCCCACTTTCCTCTAAAACCAGTGGAAAAAAAAACCCCAAAAAATTCGCTATAAACACATAATTTAGCAAACACAGTCACTTACTCTCTGTTCACTATATAGGGAGATAGGATGTGATAATCCTGCATTGTCAGAAGGCTAAATCCTTGTTTACACCCAGGACTCCATCATGCAAGGCCTGAATATAGCCCCCTCATACCTTTGGGCCTGTAGCTCACAGTAATGTAAATGTTTAAAGTCCATGGCATTTTATATTCACAAGGCTGATAATGGAATTGCTTTAATATCCTTACAACGTCAAATCCAGATTAAGGCGATAATAGTGGCTCCCAAGCAGTTTATTAGCACTCATTCCCAATATGCAGTAATCCCAGAGGGGAAAAAAAAGGTAAAAAAAAAAGGTGTCCTGCCAACGTATACTGCACACCAAGCTGCAGGAAGTCGTATTCCAAAAGCTATTTCAGTTGTGGGAACCACGTGCCATTATTTGGCATGAATAGAGGATAAAGACAGAATGGTCTATGACAGGTGTTGCTTTGTTTTGAAGATTTGCATCAAGAATAGGTCATAAAAGTGCTTCCAAAGTAGCTCTTACACCCACTGGGCTTGGCAGTCCTCACTCTTAAAAAACATGAACTTGGCACAGTAGTCTCCTAAATCTTTTAAACTGGCTTAATCCTCCCAGAAATGAAACGTGCACTCATCTTGATGGGTGAATTTATCTGAAACTCACTTATTTACAAGCAAATAAAACATGAAATTAGCTAGTCCCGGAAGGCAGCTTTGCGCTTCCCAATTCTTCTGCTATCATAAATCAACCCATTCAAGAGGGTGCCACATTTGTTTTTCCCATTCTTACATTGTGTATGAACAATCTTTCCCTATTTAATGCCAAAGATGGTCCTGTGGAGATGTCTCTGCTCGATTATGTGATTTCTGGCTTCTGTGGGACTAGCAGTACATGTGTGCTGGCAGGCAACAGGAGGTTTGCAAAATCTGGAGTTCTGGGAATGTTTCAAAGGACATTCCTGTACCAAACAATGCTACTGCGGTGCGGGCATCGAATGTGAGTGATAACAGTGGGATCAGCTGTTTCCACCAATTATTCTCTCTGCAGAGAGCAATCCAGCAAGCAGGAAATAGAGCTGTACTTCAAATGTATACTCCTTTTCTATCCATATTACTGTGGCAGTACCCAGACAGACAGCTAGATACACTCAACACAACCACTCCACACATTCTGGGAATATCAGTTCTGAAGAAGGCTCTTGTATCTCCTCCATGGGGAGGGAGAGCAGCCTTGCCTGGTTAAATGTGAAGAACCAAGCTTCTGCCCTTCTTAGTGAAAAAGAGGATTTTCCAGGTTTCCTCATCAGCATGATTGGTGGTATGCCCTTGCTCCACTATGTTATTTCTGCAAAGCAAAATGTTCAGTGGTCAAGTAGCACTAATATTTAAGGTATTTTCAGCTTTGGGATTCAAAATTGGTATTGAATCTTATCCTTAGGGATTTTCTTCCAGAAATTACACTACTCCAGCAGAGATCACTGGTTCATGACTGCAGAGAATAACACACCTTGGAAGTAGGAAACATCAGAGCAACAGGAAACCAAGGTTCACAACTGGTAGCTGAAAATACCATCACTAAGGCAGCCAGCCAATCACAGAGCTGCTCCACGCTTCATCTCTGACTGGAGCATAATACAGTTGGCTTCTATCGGGAAGGTGAGCAGTTCTTAAAGGGTTTAAATGTTTCATGCAAAGTGACCCGAAGACCAGCACTTGCCTTTTATTGTTCTTTCATAATGTGGCACTTAAGACAGTTACAAAAATTAATAAAAAATACAAAGGGTGCTTTCTTACTTGCCTGAGAGAATGGCATATTCATAATACACCTTCATTTGCCTTTTTACACCAAATTATCACCTGTCACCTGATCATTTCAGCCTTTCAGCTACTACAAGGATTTCCCTTTATTTTGGAACATTTTCAAGTACTGGATTTAAAACAGCACAAAGAGCAGCACCAGGCCTGAGAATGCAATCAGGACCACAGAAATAGGAAAGAATCTGTTTCCACAGAAACTTTTAGTAAGGAAACAGCAACTGTTCATTCGTTTTTGTATCCTCTTTGAGATCTGGAGTAAAGATTTGCTGGGAAAATGAGTTACATGTGAATATACCAGATGATGAGTCAGAAAAGCTCTGGGCAAGAATTCAGCAAGCCTCAGTTTTACCAGTGTTCATATGCTTCTAAAACAAGATCCTGAGCAGAGTGCTGTCAGGCACAGGAGAAACTAGTCACACTGATGTGCGGCTTTTGTCAGCCAGCAAACTGGATACATGTGTGAGATGGAGGTGGCTTCTCACAAATTCTACTCTCCCCTAAATACAGGGGCCCTGAAATTTTGTTGGCCAGGGAACAATTGTGAACAAAAAGCATTCTGCCAGAATCTCAGGCTTTTCTTATCTTGTCTACATCAATTTGAGCGTTTTAATTCCCTGGTGATACAAGCAACACTGGAGGGTCTTGAAGGCGACACAAGACGCCTATGTTGTAAAGGATGGGTTCTTTTCTGACAGGTATCAAATAACACCTCCAGTCTCCTCTGGAAAAAAGTGAAAGAGGGGAACAGAATAAAATATATAATGTGATAGCAAAGCTCCTTGTCTTTGAGAGCAAAACTCCCATCCTGTGTGAAGAGTATGAAGGAAACAGATGTTCCTGCGTGGAGTTTAATGGCTAGATTGTTAAACGGATAACATAATTTCTCCTATCTGCATGTGCCTTGCTCAGACTAGTACGGCAGAATCTTCTCCTCCTGACATAGTGATTCCTGATTAAGGACCAGATTCTGACCAGTTCCAAGATAAATGAGCAGAAAGTCTCTGATGTCACTTCTTCCATAAGCACCCTGCATTAGAAGCTGAAAAATTAGCCCACGTGCCCATGGGAGCACAGACCCCCTTGCTCTGTAGGTTTCTGGAAGTAGGCATTTCTTTGTAGGAATAATCCTACCAATGACAGGAAAGAGGTGAATGGCTTTCTGGGCAGCCTCGCTTTCCAACTAGTGACTATAAGCAGTTGTGTTTTGGGGACCACAAGCTCATGTCAGTTGCAAACCCCAGTTATGCAATTGAGTTTCCACCAAACTGACTTTGAAGTGTCCCCACTGCAGATAAAGTTTCAGCCCTCAGCTCTGACAGCCAACCAAGACTGCAAGTCTCTCAGACCCCCTGAAAGAGAAAGGTGCACCACACTAAAGCCTCTATGCCATGGTTCCTCAATAATCTTGAGGCATTAATGGACATTAATTTTCCTCTAGAAGGTCACAATTGAGATTTTACCACCAGGCCAGACACTGTCCCTTGGTTTTACACTTAAATTTCTGAGCAATTGCATACGGTACTTTTCAGGTCAGCTCCTTTACTCTTAAATTAACCCTAATTTCTGTCTACAGATTAAAGCAGAGAACACCAACTACATTGCTGGGAAAGTCAGTAGTTAAGAATCACCTACAGGACCACAACATGTCCATGAGAGCTCCTAGGAAAAAGGTCACCACGTATTTATTTGGCTGCATGCTCAGTAGGAAGTGCTCTCTGTAAGAAGTGCTTTTAGCAACAGTTAACATTTTCAAGACAATATGTCAGCTAATGGTAACCTTTGAGAGGAGGGTTCGAAGAAAGGTTAAGGGAAGTTAACCTAAATAGCTTAGAGAAATAAAAGAAGTGTGGAGGTAATTAATACTTGAGAGGAAATAATGTAAAGAAGAAGAAAGACTTATTTAAGGCTGGCCAAGTGCATGTACTACAAGAGGTAATGGCTTTAAATTAAAGAAGGGCAAGTTTTGATTAGATAACAAGAAAAAACTTTCCAACAGGAACAGTAATTCAACAGTGTAGCAGTCTGAAGAGAGAAGCAGTGCGAGCACTATCAACAGACACATTCCAGACAAGGCCAGCTAGCACTCTCAGAATGAAAATACCTGGGATAAACTGCGAGAGATCCTGGTGAATTGACTCAACAATCCATAAAGACCGTTCCAAAGCAAACATCTATGATCCTGTGATTAACACACACATCACCTATTAATCTTACATGTTCCAATGGCTACCACTTCCCATTTAGAGCATACCCACCTGACATAGATGGATGGTGGACTGTGGAACCATAATGTAGCCCTACAATGGATTACTGGTCTGAACCTCCCCTCAGCCATGCATCACATCTCACCTCATATATGTTATGTTACAGTAAATTTTCAAAGACCAGTCCCCTCCCCCAGAAAAGCCAGATGCAAGAACCAAGTTGGAAAAGTTAAAAAGTGTTTAAGGTATTGATTTAGCAGCATGTTTAGCTGACCACAGTTTGTAAATGTGCTGAAATGTTTCAAAATGAAAATGATTGGATTGGCAGCAGCTCCAATTTTATGATTTTATTTGCCATGATTTTTATAATTCTAAAAGATTCCTTTTTCCTTCCTCTGTCTCATAATTTTCCTTCAGCCTACAATATCATCTGTTAACTCTTCTTTGTTTGCAAGGGCAGTTGTTCAACTGAGTTTCACAAAGATTTGATGGCTTCTGGCAGGGAATAGAAAATACAAGATGTTGCATATTCTGAAAGAGGAAGCAGCATAAGATCTCATCTATCACACAGTATACCACATAATTAGTAGAAGCATTGTTTCAGTCTGATTAGAACCATATTCCTCACAGCACAGTTGTTCTGCTGTGCATGACTCTAAACCCAGACATTCCCTCAAGATTTAAACTTCTCAGAAAAGTACAGGGAAGCTGAAGACATCCCACAGGAAACTAGTAACTGCCTCCAAAAGTACCATGGTTGTTCTCAGCGAGGGTATCAGTGGGGCAAAGAACTGCAGGAGTAGGGCCAGATCAGCTGTGATATTTATGTGCTTAGCCACCACTGGAATCTGAGGCACGGAGCCATGCTGGGTTAGAATGACATGGTCCAAATCACAGTCATGAAATTAGGGCTCCTGGGTTTTCTTCTTCCCAGCTTCCCCATTGACAACGCACAAGGTTTTGTGCATAATCACAATTTATTGCAGGCTTGCAAGGGTTAATTTATGGACTTTGAGCCACTTGACTTAAGGTTAGGTTATGGCTCTCCTGCACCTGTGAAATAAAGTAGAAATAAGCCTTAAAGGGAACGCCTGAGGGACTTGGGAGCAAGATTTGCTGTTTGACTCTCAGCTAGCTCCACAATCACAAAGGTTCTCACAGGCAGATACAGCCTGCTGAAAGTAGAGGGTGGATCTCTGAAGCAGCTAGTAACAAAATCATCAGTTAATAACAAAAACTAAGCTTCTGATAGCCACCCATCCTCAGATGCTTTCTCAGTG
The DNA here is from genome assembly GCA_025447955.1 of Psilopsiagon aurifrons. Lineage (NCBI taxonomy): Eukaryota > Metazoa > Chordata > Aves > Psittaciformes > Psittacidae > Psilopsiagon > Psilopsiagon aurifrons. The sequence goes on from JAOEHY010007856.1 coordinate 20,178, forward strand.
GTTGCATAAGCCACCACACAAAAAAAGTCTGTCGTGTCTTTCTCCTCATGGGCTGTTCCTCATGGCCATTGTGGGTGCAGATTCCCCACTTTTGAGCAGTGTTCTGTGATGGAACAGGGGATTCTGCCTCAGACTATGGGCTGATAGGAAGAGTTACAGTTTTCTTTACTAGAAAAATTTTGCTCAGAAGTTAACAATACAGAAAACTTTAGATTTCCAGAAAACAAGAAAAAATACACTTTTCTACTATTGTATTTCCCTGGGAAGCTGAAATTTTGCTTGCTATTGAACATACATTACTACATAATCTTACACAAATGGTCTTACAGATACAACTAACTATATGCAGCCTACAAATCCATATCCATCCTGAGTCTGGGGTGGATAAAGAAATAAGACTGGGAATTGAAGTGATGGAAATTAAACTCAACATGGAAAGATTATCTCTGTAACCATTCATATGCAAGTTTCCTACATAATATCCTATTATTGTGTGTATATATATATAAAAGAAGTTTGGAGGGTAAGAGGTCAGATACAATTCTGCTATTTTGCAGCCACAATATTCTCTTAAGAGAGGTTTTAGAGGTGACATCTATAAATCACACATATCCACAGAAAGCTGCCAAACACATGGTCTAAAATAGTTCTTCCTAATGTATTTATCACCCAGTCTTCTTACTTTCCTGCTTACCAGACCTAGATAAGATTTCCTGAAAGGTTTGGGTAGTATATCTAGCTATATTAGTTGCATCAAAAGATTAGCAGACGAAAATTGTCCGAGGTTCAACAATGGCATTTAATCTTACAGCTGCAATGTTGAGGTTCTCCCATCCCTCCTCTCAACAGGTTAATTCATGGAGGTTTATTTGTGGCAGGCTCAGAAGAGGCATTACAATAAAAAGGGACATGAAATGGGAACTTTAAGAGAAAAGGAAGAGAAAACCATTGATTTATTACGCAGGCTCCCAGATAGACCCAGACCCAGATCCAGATGAACAGAGCTCAGCTTGCAAAACAGAAAAATCTAAACTAACAAAATTATGCAAAAAGTAAGTTTCATTCCTGCAAAGAAACTCATCGACCACTGCTGCTGGCCAAGACTATCTCAACACAGCACCTCATTGCTTGCCTCTGCTAAAGAAATCGCTGCCTTTATGACTTTTATTGCCTCAGAACAGGTGTCACATTGTACCCCAGCCCTGTCAGTCTCCGAGGAGTATTTCACCTGCTCCCGTTCATTCTTAGAACAACTAGAAGCCTTCACGGGAAAATGGAAGAGGAAAAAAATCAGCTCCAAGTTGTTGTGGCAGGACTGACACACTCCCTGATGTGCTCAGGGAATCAGAAATCAGTGCTAACATCCAAGATTCTATCTGTAAGCTGAATTTCCTTTACCCTGATCAAAAAGAGTTACACAGAGTGGTATTAAATACAGCTGTCTCCAAAGACCACATGACCATACATTTGCCAAAAGTTAAATAGAGCTAAGTTGGCTATAAAGTGTGAGCTGGATATGTGAAGAGGTTTCAGCTCATCAAAGGAATAAGTTATTTTGACACAGCTGTCTGACAGGGACAAGAAACCAAACTCACTTTAAGGTGGGGCTTAATAAATGAATGAGAGAAATTGCAGGATTGACTTATCTGCAACAACATCTTACTTAGGAAAAGAAAGCATTCCTGTAAGTCACTGATTTGCTTCCTGGCATCAGTTTCAGTGGTGTCTAGCAATGTTACAAGGTGACCTAAGATTTCTAAGTGCCACCACAGTTCAGGTTAAAGGTTACAGGTAAAACGGTCTTCCAGAATAAAAGATCTATTTGTGGTTATAATCCACTTAGATTTTGCCTATAGTTTTTCTGGTAGTTCTTGTTCCATCATCTACCTCAGATGCTAAATGTCTTGCACCTCACAAATGAAAGGTAGGAGTCAAACAAGCATTAGCTGATGACATTTCAGGTTTCTTCACAAACTACCCCAGCACCCACAGCTACACACCACACCTTGGATCTCAGCCATCCACCCCACACTTCCGCTCATCCATGCCTACCAACAAAAGCATTCACCCTGTTCTCCCATCTGGCTGTGGCTGAAGCTGAGACACTTTCTCCATGACTGCATTGGGCACTGGCTTCAGTTCTTCCACCCCAGCAAAACGGTGGGAGTGACATGACTAATTTGTCTGCTATTCCCAAGCACAGCCTATGTTCGGGTGTACCTGATGCCTGCCCAGAGTCACGGTGCCTTCAGAGGAGTGCGGATGTCCGTGGCTCTCTCCGTGCCGCAGAGCACGGCTGGTCACAATAGCCTGTAACACAGTAAACAGCAGAACACTCTTCTGCAGCCCTTTGCAGTGAACATACATAACACACACATACATCTACACGCATTATTTTTGTACACAACTGTGATACTTTGCTTGTGCAGCCACCCAAGGCCTTGTACTCACAACCCAAGGAGCTGCTTGCAGAGGTCTGGAGATCAAAACTCACCCACTGCCTTTAGTCCCCCATCAGACACCAAAGGCATTCACACTCCAGAACAGGTTTCTATGAGCCTTTTATTAATCCCGTACATTTCTTGGGTGGCTGAAATTACTCAATTTCTAGCTTGCTGTCTTACAATTCACAGAGGCTTATTATTAATGGCCCAGTAAAACAATACACGGCCTGTTGTATCTTAATTCAGTAGTCAGTAATGACCAACTTAGAGAAATCATTTTAGACCTATGGGTTTTCTAAGGCCTTTTGAAGGTAATGGCAGTAAAATATGCATATAGTAATGTTACTTGCAGAAGGCTGAATATAGTGGCAGTATAAGCAATAATACAGCACTGTGCAATAAAAATTGAAAATTCTTTTCCCTAAGTATAAATATAAAATACCTCTGGGGGACATATCTAAAGGAAGAGTATTTCAATAACACATAGTTAAACTCAAAATTATATTTTTCAAAGCTATCCAAGTATAGTCTAATAAATAAACCATAAAATAAAACAACATTTTACAAGGAAGACTCATACTGTATTTCAAGCTTTTTGCCACTCTTAGAATCATTATTTAATACGGACAGTTTTAGTCACAAAATTTCAAGAGTTTATTCAATATCTTTTATGTGCTTTACAAGAATATTAGAGAATTTATTTTCTCTTTCCCTTACAGATTGGAAGGTGGGCAGTGATATATGAGCTTTCACATTTTATTTATCCACCAAACTGTTCCAGATGTGATCCCATCATTTATCCACTGACACATCAAACCTGCTGCGTGACCTTTACAGTGACCTCTTTACAACATTTGCTTTCATGCTCTTAAAGTTATAGCAGCTTAACAGTGCTTGCTTCAGTGGGAAGACAAGAGAACCGATATGAACGAAGGGGGGCTATAATTTAAAAATAATAAAAATTTAATTCCTCTCCTACAATATGAAAACCAAGTCCAGGTGGTAAACTGACCAGTGGAGTTATATTCCCAGAAATGTTTCAATCATATTTTACTCCAAACAGGATTTCACTGCATGGACTTGGAATGTACTGGATTTGCACAAGCTAAATTTAACAGGCACTAAGTCTTTCTCCACTTGTGATTTGTCACAGCAATAGGCATTCTTGGGGTGATACGCCTTTCCTTGCTATACATTAGCAAGCAGAATGAGTGTCCATCTGCAGTTTCCCTTCTTGAAGGGAAAGAATTGCTTATAGTGCATGCAAAATTTCCATTAGCTAAAGAACAGCCACATCATTATGACCTTAGCATTATACAAAAAAAGAATTTTCGTGTCATGTCTTAGGGAGTCAGTGAGTACACAGAATTATTTCAGGTAGAGAGCATTCATTCCCAGATCCCAAAGCCAGACCTGGCCAGCTGGGAGTTTCCAAGTCTGGTGAACTTTTCTTTAGTACTTTTTTGTTTTATGTACTTCCACATTTGGGCTGATACCAGCAGTAGAAATGCCTCTCTTGCGGTTCATGCAATATTTATGGTCCAAGAGGTATCAGGGACTATCAAGAAGCAAGCGCACATACGCATACATACCCCCCACACACATGCTGTCTGAATCCAGGAGAGTTCTAGCCAAGGGATGACACTTTGATAGCATGAAAAAGATGCTGTATGCCTTCTAACAACTCCCCACACTAATTTCACTTAGAAAAAATTCCACAGACTTAAACAGAAGTGCTCAAGTAATGTGTAAGTAAGAAATAAGCAAAACCTGGGAAAAGCTGCATCGAGAACTTCTGGATGGCCTCTTGGTTTCCATGTGCTCAGCTCATTGCTTTACCCACACCCACTGCAGATTAATTTCACAAGAATGTCTGAATTTTTGGATTCATATCAAAGCAAAACCTGAATTGTGAGGTGATGACATCCCCCACCCTTCCACTCCCCTTTTCCACTTTACCCTTCCCTCCCCCCTGATCGCAAAGGCAATCAGGGTATGTAGTACCCAGGGCAGGCAGTTGACCAGTCCAAGGTATCAAGTCAGCAGAGCCTGCATTGCAGAACCACCGTACAGAAATAAGAGGAGCAGAGAAACCCCTGCAACTGCTTTTCAGCAAACCCTCCCCAGAACTACACACAGACACCTTCAGTTAACCTGAACATGAGCTTCTATGTCAGTGACTTTTAACGCAGACCTTAGCACTGAGCTGATCCTGAGCCTGTAAGATTTGCACTCAAAGCAGAGAATCAGATTTTCTCCTGCCATGTTTCGCCCCCTCTGTGACACTGGGGTTTACTTTTTTTGTAGAAATAATGAGGTTTCAAAGTAAGATCTTAAACAGCCTTTTTTTCTCAATATTAGTTCATCAGTAATGGAAAAATGACATCAAAAAAAACACACTTGTTTCTGTAGGTGAAAATCAAAACACAAAGCAAAGCTGGTAGAAAAAACAATGCATTAACTTCGTGTTTTGAAAACAGATGAACAGTACAAATAGTAGATCTGAAGATGCCAGCAGGAGAATATTATGAAGTTATCTGGAAGTACCGCTTCCAGGTTAAGTGATCACAGAAAGATTACAGTAACACACCACCACTAAGTGATTAATCCTCAGAAAAAAAAGAAAGGTGCAGCCCTGTTTTGATCACTTCTGTAGCTCACAGACTTACGTTTCAGCTGGAGTCATACTTTAAATAAACAGAGCTGAGATTTGAAACTTTTAAAATAACACTCAGAAATAAAATTCAACGCAGCTCCCCTGCTCTCTTTCCATCACTTATCCCTGCTGGCAAAGGAAATTCAACTGTTGGCTTTTGAAAGCCACAAATTTGCAAGGGTCTGGGGCGTGAGCTGGCAGGAGGCTCAGGCTCCTTGATGTTTGTAATTGAAAAGGACATGAAGTAATGAAGTAATTTCCCTGTCCCTATTCTCCATGTTTATCAGAGGCCTGTCTGCAGTGGAGGAAGGGTGACAGGGTAATCTGAGCCTCCACAGAAAACCTGCTTTTTCTCCAAAGTTATTTAGATTTCCATGAGCGCTGGCAGAATTTTGGAAGGCGTCCAGGCGAATGAAGGAATTTGGCTGCTCTGAAAATATCATACAGGAACTTTAAAAATTGAGCTGATTTATGCCCTGTAATGTTTTCAATACTGTATAAATTAAGTTTGAGTTCCTAGCCTGGATTTTAAGAAGAACTTTTATATGTTATGAACCATGAAAGAACTAGAGGGAAAAATATCTTATTGTGTGATAATTCCACCTCTCCTATAAGAAGTGCTAGACTTTGCATATATAATGTGTTCAAAGGAGTAATATGGAAAATGCATTACTTTGTACTATCAAAGGATGTTCCAGAATACCTTGAGGTCCTGAAAGCTATTTGGAGATTGCTAATATCACACAGCACTGTGAAATATATGAGGAATATAAGGTTTGTAAGATCTGTTCACCACTGACGAACTGTAGAGCTGGGCTTGGGAACACTCTAGGCTTCTAAAGTGCCGCATCTAGAAAGTGTAACCTAATAAGAGAAGGGAAATTATCTCCTATAGAGGAATGCTTAAAGCCACCTTTAGTATTTTATGTGCAGACTGCAAAATATGTGATTTTTTCCCTTGTGGACATGCGAGCCTATGTCAAATACTCAGAGCAATGACTTCCACGGCATTGTCGCAGGAAGTCCTCTAGCATCAATAAACAGCCATGTGCTTTCTGAGGCTTTATGATAAACTGTGAGGCTTTCACAGGAACCACAATTTGCACATCTAACAAACATAAATATGTTTATCCATAGTGCCTTGTCCTCAGTCACGGGGAGATACAGCTGTAAATAGCTAAATTTATTTTCCTCTTTTAATCAGCTATGGACACAACCTCAGCTGGGTATCTAAAGGTTGAGTCACAGTTGATCCCTGATTTGATTAATCACCAGCCTCCTCTGAGGTTTGAGTCTTGTTTCTGGTTCAGAGGTCAGGGTGTACAAAAGGCCATTACCAGTGAGCTAGCTACCTCTGTGCTAACAAACATTGAGTGCAAACCAATGCCACAACTACAAACCAGAGAGCTACAGAATATGCAACTTAGAGCTCCAGTTGATCTTCAGCTTTGTGCACTAATGAGTAGCATCAAGAGGCTGCGAAGAGGTAGCTGACATTCAGAAGTGTGAAAACAGAAGCTTAGGAGAAGATCACTTTCTTCAGGAGCCTGAAAGAATAATTGGGAAGTTAGCAGAAACTGACAGTCACCTGAGAAGTGGAATTATAAAATTAAGGCTGTGCTAACTGCCAAAACTCCCTCCAAGAATTCAGAAGAGTGAGGCAGCTGAGGAGCCATTCACCAGGCAGCCAGGAAAGAATAAAAGGTTGTTCAACAGGCAACTCCTTCATAAGCAGACATGTACCTTCATCATGCAGATACATGTGGCGTTGTCACTGTCATTACCTACAGAGTGGAAGGGAACAGGATCTATTGTCTGTAATTGCTTTGTGCGCCACCATTCTTCCATTCTTACATTTTGAGTCATTTGTTCAAAAAAGAGCTCTAAATTTTCCGGCTGCAGTCCTCAGTCCAGGATTACTTGTAACCAGTGTCATCACCTGCACATATTTGTGTACAAGCATCCAGCTCCATGCCTTTCCACATGCAAATGAGACAACTGTTATTGCTGTTGTTGTACCAAAGCTTTGGTACAAATGATTGCACATGGACACATCATAATGATTTGAAAAACCAAACCAAAACACCACAGAAAAAAAAAAAAAACAAACACAAAAGCAATACTCTTCCAGGACAGAATTTCTCTTTCTCTACTGTGTGCCGTTCACCATATTGAAGATACATATTGTCACACAGCCCCTTGAATCAAGGGAACAACCCCTCTCTTCCTGCCTTTTGTGACATGAATATCTTCAACCCACTTTTGCCTGTTGGGACAGGCAACAATCCCACCCGTTCAGCAAGCCATCATGCTAAGAATGTACCTACCTTTTTCCAAAATGCACAAATTCTCTCCCCTCACACTACATATCTATAATCCTGGCATGCCTGAAACATGAACAAGAATGAATGCTGGACCAAAACCACCTCTTATACCTGTGAAAATAGAACAGCCATAAAATCCAAAGCTGCTCTTAGTTCTGCTGAGAAACCTAGAAATTGAACCTATTGGGAATGGGTGTTTCCACAGAGGCTCCCAGGAGAGCAGAGAAAGCTCCAGATTTACAGTGTAATTAAAATTACATTTTTCCGCTATATTTTCCACTTTGTGGCTCTTTCTTTCCCTCTGATGTAGTATTCTGCAGGCCTTAAAGAAGTGTCCCTGTATCTTAGTACACAGAGGTCTTGGGATATTACTTGAAAACAGTACACCAAGAGGAAATTGTGCAATCAATTCCATGAGAATGCCTCCCTCAGCAATAAACACTGCCTGTGCCAAATAAATGGGTGATGTGCGTCATAAATTTCCTTTTCCTGTCAGAGCAGCCACAAGAAATGGATGAAGTTATGCACATTTGTATAAAAATAAAAATGTGTTATTTGCTCTCCAGCACACTGCGGACAGGGTGCTGCAAGCACTGAGGAGCTGCAGAGCACCTTCTTGGGCTCCCATCCTGCTCAGAGCTCCTCACACACAAAAGAAAACACATCCAGTTTTTCTCACAGTTGTAGGATGCCAGTTCCAGCCTAACTGGTCAGAAATGATGAAGAAATGCCTTAATTATTTTTGCCCCTATCAAAGACCTTCTGCTGTTAAAGAGAAGGTGTTTACCACTTGCTGCAAATCAGACCTAGGCACACAATCTTGGCTGAACAGCCTACGCTGGACAGTCCAAAACCACCAGCTGCTGAACTGAAAAGTAAGAATCTTTTATTCTCTTTTTTTTCCTAGGTAGTATTTTCCCCACTGACTGAGCCTACAGAGTGAGAAACTTCCTTTACATTTACACCAAAAGGACATAACCCACCACCCTTATACACTAAATTCGGCTCCTCATCTGGCACGGACACCAACTTTAATGCCATTTGGAAAGCTCATCAGATTCGGACTATGGCAACAACACAATTTTGGCCTACTTTATTCTATTTATTTTTCTGTTCTTTATTCCACCCCATTCTGGTTTTGTTCCTAACTGCAAAAGAGTGTTACACACTGCAATTGATGGTGAGACCTTTTGACCCTAAGCCCCTCTGTGTATCTGCACAGTGATACCATCCATATCCCCTCGCACACCTCCAAACACCATTCCTGCCAGGAGAAACACTGCCAGAAAGTGGTTTCAACTCTGCCTCTCCATTGCATCCATTCACATCCCTCCTTAGGAAACAGCTCCTCTTTACCAGCCACTTCCATAGGATTCTGGGCTCAACTGGGGAAGGAGAGAGCTGTCAACACAGATGTATTAGAAATACAATCCAAGCAGCTGCTATCTGTGTTTTATTTTTAGACTACTTTATTTTTTCCCCTCAGACTGATCTCAACTTCTATAATATTATTCTTTCTCCCAGGTCAAACAACATCTGCTGTTTAAAAAGCAAAGTAAACTCATTTGGATTATCAAGTTTACATCTTTCCATTTGTATTTTACCATAGTTGCCTCACTAGGAATTGTCCTGCTCTGCCCTTTGATACTTCCTGAGCTACTGTGTCCATGAGAAGATTTTGGCGTGACTTTAGTATCCATAACCACTGCACAGGTTTTAACCTGGTAAACCACATCTGCTCTACAGCAGGATTTACAGGCTGTGTCCCCAGTGCCCTGAGAAGCAGGGAGCAGAGCAGCAACGGGTGCAGCATCCTCCTCCCACACTTACTGCCTGCTCTGTAAGGGCAACAGGCTGCATTGAACACCTACCATCTCTGCTGCTGCAGAGGGCTCGCTCTGGCTGTGAAAGAAGTCACTGGTGATTGCTTTTAACAGTCAGTGTAGGCACAGCTATAATCTGTCAAAAAAACATATAGTGACTTAGTGTCAGCAACTATAAATTAATGTAACTCTAAAGTATGCTGTCAGCTCCACCAGCACAGCATCTAGCCTGGGCTGGCTGTACGCCTGGTACCAGTGAGCAAGGGTGCTCTGTCCTGTCAGGCCTCACAAACAGTGAAATACAGAAAGTGAAAATCAAGCTCCTATGTCTGAACCTGAGTTAGTCCAGCAAGAGCAAAGCTATTTAAACTCACAGAGAGCTCTGCAGCACTGGCTCTGTCCTCTCTGCCTGAAGACCACTGGCAGCACTCAACGCCTTTGTTTTGCTCTTCTCCTTCTCAAAGAATAGAGCCAGAGGGGAAAAAAATAAATAAAAGGGAAAATCTCAGCTCTTTGGAGGCCCAAGATGAAATCAATGGCAATGATTTGATCCCAGCTGGTATTTCATATACTGAAACTCCAACCTCTCCCCCTCCAAGTCAAAGTAAGCCAAGAGTTAGAGCAGGCAAGACAGAGAGAGATAATAACAGCTGCCCAGATGTGTTCCTTATGAGCCAAGATGTTATTCTCATGTTTGGTCACTTCTAGGAAGAGCAATTTGTTTAGCCATCAGAGGGAAGATCTACACAAGAGCCAATGAAGAAAGGAATCTGCTGCCTGAAGGACAGGTAGGAACCCCAGGAAGCCAAAGGAAAACTTGAATGAAGCTCCATCATTTTTCCTGTGGCTCAGACCTGACCTTTGGTGCTTACTTTCCTCCTTCACTGTTAACTCTGCTTTTCAAGCAATAACAAGGATCAGAGCTGCAAGTTTCCATCACATCTTTCATGAAAAAAACACTTGACTTTTCCGTAAGGCTTTGCTCTAAGAAAATGACAATTTACAAACATGAAAATCTTTGCTGGTGCTTCCTGAGGTTAAGAAAAAAAGAAAAAGAAGAAGACTACCTCCATATGTTCACATTTGTTCTTTTAGGTAAGTAGGCAAGTTCCCTGCAATTCCACTAAACTGCTAGGACATGGTGGATTTCCACAGCAGACTTTCTGCCCCTGAAGACAGTACAAAAAGAGCATGCACTGTGAACAGCCGCTTGCAGAACTGATTTTCATTCTGGTCTGAACCTTCAGTATATTTCCAAGCAGCAGCAAAACCTTGATTGCTGATCATGAGAGCAGTAATTTTGCTAGCATACAGCTGGCCACGGGAACATCCCCCACAGCTGCTCACACTGTCTGCTGAGGATGCAACCTCAGAGGAGCACACAAAGACCTATCTGAGCTCTCCTCCCAGGCACGGCTCAGGTAGGAAAGCAAAGTCAGCCTAACTTCACTTCCAGGGGCAACATGAAGGGCTGAAACACAGCAGTTGATCCTCACATCAATGTTCCCTTTGTGAGACAAGCTAAGGCACGTCCTCGGGGTGAGGATGCAACCTGGCTGCCATCTGGCTGTAGCACAGGTGGCACTAAGTGGGAGGATGGAAGCTGCTCAGGGGCTGCTGCCCAACCCACCAAGTGGCTTATAACCAGACAGGTGAAGTCCTGCAGTCCTTCAGTCAGCACACACCCCAAAGGCCAAATATCTTAGACCGGTTTGGGTTGGAAGGGACCATAAATACCTGCAAGATCTAAATATTCCAACATCATCTCTTTCACCTTTAATTGAAACTTGACAGGGAACAGTCGCTTTCTTTGCGGCCAGTAACATCCTGCGCGCAGCATCTGCCCCTTGGCTCCACTGTCAGCTCCATCCCCTAGCAAGGCATGAATCTCCAGACTGTTGTCACCCTCTGCCAAGACACTCCAGACACCAGGGGGGAGGTTTTAGAGGGAGATTGTGGGTTTGCATCTGTAGCCCAGAAGTAGTGATCCTGGTCTAGAAAAATAACTGCTGGGAGTTGCAAAAGATTTGAGTATTTTGTACAGTGGTTTGAATAGTTGACAGCTCCCATCTAGTCAAAAAGCCTCACAAGAAGGGCCTGATTTTGGAGCCTGAAGTATTTCTGTTCCCAAAGGGGCACTAGGGTATGGAAAATCATGCCACAGTTTTTATGGTTAACTGAACATTTCTTTTCAATCTCTGAAGGGCTTGGGGTTTGTTTGAATTGTGAATGATGGCTCATGTCCCAGCTCTGTGTGTGACATACTCCTCTAGTGACAAAGTTCACACGCTGAGCCTCAGTCAAGAATCCACACGTACCCTGAAAGTTGCTGGCACCCACATTGTATAATTAAGTTCATATGAAACTCAGCATTTCTTTTCCTTGCTGAGCTATGTCCAAGAAAAGGGCCAAATGATTCTCTTGGCCCTTAAGATTTGGAAGGTAAATCCTATCATTTGTCTTCTCCTTACATGCCTTCATTTCTAACTGTAATTTCTATTTAAATGTTTCCTTACACTCTCTACAACAACCATTGTCATGGTACATTATGGCATGACCATTTCACTCAAGATAGCGAGGCAGTATTTGCAAAAGCAGCTAATTGAGCTAAAAGCACAAGTCTCCAGTCAAAATCTTTCTAGGATGAATGATTCCATGAGCAGGGAAGTTAGACGAGCAGCATAGCGCGGATCCTCTCCTCAGTGGCGCCAAGAGGTTATTTTGGCAAGTTACTTTAAAGACCTGAATTTAAAGGGAGAAAAGGTTGGTTTGGCAAGTTGAAATAGCAAGGATAATTCCACAGATTCTACAGCAATAGCCAATTCTGCTCCAAAGGATTTAGACAGCAAGAATAATAACAAGTTTTCCTTTCCTTAATAGACAACTACTTCATCATTTTGTGTATCAGCCTGTTGATTATTCTATCAATTAATGAAGAGGAAAAAAGCACTATTTTAGAGAAATATTAATTGCTGTTATTTAAGGTGCTGTCATGATTGTGGCTTAAAACTAACACCTTGAGATACATATAAACCCAAAATGCTCAGCCTTCCCCTAGTGGTCAGGGCCGGTTAGACGAGGAGCAGAAGAAATGGGCATTATGACAGTTTGTCAAGTGCATTTCTTACCTGGCACAACTGTGTTGTTTTGACTGGCTCTGGGCACTGATTGACAACCTTACCATAATCCGAGGGAAAGCAAAATAAGGGTGTCTCTTGCACAGCTCAAATGAAATCAGCTGTCCTCAATAGCTGAGTAAATTCAGAGCAACTCAAGGAACTTGCTTTAAATGTACACCAGTGAAAACAAAGGTAGTGAATTGTTATGACTGGAAACAGCCATAACATTGCAAACTGCTTTGAGTGTGGAAAGAAAGCCACACCTGAGAGTTTTGATGGTCATTTTGTGTAATATTCCATGCTCTGTCTTCAGTTTGATTGCTCAGTTTCTCCTCCTCCACAGAAATGACTTTGATATCTTTTCATTCAAATCTACAGGGGAAGAAAGTATTGTTCATCCTCCTGCACAGTCTATAAAGCTCGTAGTATTTAAAGTAACAAGCCCTTCATTGGGAATGGGTCTCCTTCAGCCAGAAGAAGCAAGGTGACTAAATAGTCTTGCTTCCCAGGTGGAGAAGAAGCAATATGGTAGGACAAGACAAACCAACCCCCAGACTAGGGGCAGGGGAGAAAGAGAGAAGAAAAGAAAAACTAAAAGTGAGAGAAGAGACAGAGGGAAGAGTGCAAGAGAAAGACAGAGAGAAATAAATACTCTGGAGAAAAATATAGCTGACTTCAAAATTCCCAACCTCTGCTAGAGCTTAAAGGAAATTCTTTGTGATCTTCAGATTTCCTCTTTAGATGATGAATGGGCAAGGTAGCAGGAGCCTGTGGAGGAAAACCCAGCATTCTCACCTCTGTTCATGGGCTGGGCTCTACAGGGCTGCTCTTTGTTGCCTTATGCTACAGCACATGGCTACAGAGGCCAACATCATTGACAATATTCCAGGTGGGAACTAATACCTTTTACAGCAACAGACACATCTCCTCTTCTGTTTTTTGCCCTGCTCCTCCATTAATGCAGCCTTGTCTCTTTTTGCCCTTTTACTACAGCTGTGATCTAGGCAGACAGTTCCAATGATTTTTCCAAAAGAAACTACCTGCTCCGATCAAACTCCTCTCTTAATCCCTCTGCTGAATGCTTGCTCTGTTAACACATAGTCCCCAGTCTCATTCCCTGCTTGCAGATTAATTACTTTACATTCCTCTGCATTGAACTCCATTCTGCCATTTGTTAGCAGAGTCATTGAGGAGATTTTGGCCCTGGTGAATCTGCTTAGGTCGTGCCTGGTCTTGGGGAGACCTTACATCAAACTGTCTCTTCCCCTCAGCCCACTGCAAAGGTGGAGTAACCTCTCAGGCATCAGCAGCTTTACATTCACACAGTGTTTCTGAGGAGCAGGCTCACCGTTTTCAAAGCCCAGCAAACACACTGACTCCTCTGAAACACGAAGCAGCATGGCAGCCCCTTACCATGGCCCCAGGGACACCCTGACTCCAGCCCATGCTGACAACTGCCCCCACCCAACAAAGGCATAAAAGGGCTCCTGGCTGATCAGGCTGACAAGTTGGAAGGGGGTCTAGCTAAGATGCTTTGCTGCCAAACCTGGGCTGCCTTTGCTACTTGAGAATGGTGGGGCACCTTTGTGCTGTCTGGATTACACATCACAGAGGTCCTGAAACAGTGCCAAGAACAGCCTTCTGACAGCTTGAAAAGTTTTCATCTGTGCCTATTGTCTCATACCTGCCCTTGAGCTGGTTTTGATCCAACAGCCTCTCTTACCTCCTCTTCCTTTACCTTTTGCCTTAGCTATTAATCTCTGATGTGGAACTTTGTGGAATGCTCTTTGAAACTCTAAGCGCACTGCTGAATTCCCCTTATCTAGCCTGGCAGTAATATCTTCAAAGAACTCCAGGAGGCTAGTTAAGTATGACCTCCTCTAGCTTCAAGCTCAGCTTCCCAGCAAGCCCTTCACTTCATTGCCAGAGATGAGAGGAAGAGGACGGGGAACTCTGGGACAAAGAGGCGCATCACTGTTACAATAAAGCCAGCAGCAGACAGAGCAGAGCTCCTGCTGCCCAGCACGTTTTTAAATTGCATTGGTGACACCCCACTCTCTGCACCTTCTGTTTCACAAGGGCCCAATGCAAATCATGTCTCGAAGGCAAGCTGCCACCACTCACATGGGAGGACTTTCACAGGGGCACCGCACCAGGGATGTCTGAAATAAAGCTGAGGACCCAGCTGTGCATCCTGCACCTTTAGATACTCTCTCAAGCCCTTTTAATGCCTGCCTGTTGTCAGGTTCTCATCTTTCCGGCTCTCCAACCATGCAGCCATTTTAGACTCAATGCTACAGGAAATGTTTTCACCATGGAGGCGCTCAAACACTACAACAAGCCCCAGAGAGGTATCTCCATCCTTGGAGATATCTGAAAATCAGCTGAAGTCCTGAGCAACACTACCTAAATTCAGACTTGGCCCTGATTTGATCAGGAACGTGGACTGCAGGATATATTAGAGTAAGGCTTATTGCTGACTTTTATCTTCCCTTTGGACCCAACTGCATCTTCCAGCTCTCAGTTGGTGAGTCCAGGAACTCAGGATGAATTTTAAACTATCCACTGCCCTTGCAGAACCTCAGCTGGGATTAGCTACAGTTTGGTGAGTTCCTCCCCTTCTGCATCAGCTTAAGCAGTATTTAAGTTTATCTCTGTGATGAAGTGAGTCCACGTTTTAATTCCACCTCCACTCACAATGTTCAGAATTTCTCCTTGCACTGTGCTTCTTGCTCCCTCAGAGAGCACCTTGCTGTGTTTCCATTCACACATCATCTCTCTCTGGTTTCTCATTTACATCATAATACCGGAGCTGCTGTTTACACTGAGCTGCACAAAGGTATGTTTTACATCTTACTGTGGTGTGATCATTAACATCACACTGCTGGCCCCAAGGAGTTTCATGACTGGATTCAGATCCATCTGTCCATGTGTTCCCAACAGGGGTTCCCCCTGCAGGCCTGAATATTTTGCAGGAGACAATTCAAAATGTGCAAAACACTACAATGCCAGGCAGAAGGTGTTACCTTAAATGATGATCTATATGAATGTGCTGTTGTTTCGTATCTTACCTCTTTAAAGAGCAGCCTTTTCAGAAATCATGGTGCAATCTATGCTCCATCACAATAAAAATGCTACATATACCTGCAATGAGGTAAACTCCCTTAATATTATCAATTTATAGATAAAATTCCCACAAAAGAATAAAAAAAGACATATGACAGGCTTCCTTATTTACAATTGAAACAAGGTTGGTAGGTTTGGTGCATTCTCTTTAAAGGTTTGCATCTCAAAGGTATATGTAATGTTTCTACTGCCCATAACTACACTATCTGCCTGAAACCTAAAATAAAGGCATACATGGTGATGCTTCAGGTTTAACCCACAGAGTGACAATGCTCTGAGTGTTAATCATAGCTGTTCTAAATGTGCTCACAGATATGCTGTCCACAGCAGTGGGCTCCAGGTAGGGGGAAAGAGACATCTGCTTTGGAAGCAAACATCCACCTGGCAACCTAGGTGAAAAAAAGAGCTACAGAGGAAAATGAGGATGGTGAACATGTCTTTTCCTTACAGGAAGTTCTTTCGAGGTTCTGTCACTTTGAGGGTTGGTTTCAGTAGAAAATCCTTTTCTATTTCCCCTTGGTTGTAATTACACCCGGGGCATAATTACTTACTTCCACAGCATCTATCTACCATTTACTCAGCAACATCAGATCAGATCCCTCAAGATTAGATTTTAAGGAACACATGTAGATGGAGAAAATCCAATAGTTTTTTATCTTCAAGTATGAGAACAGAACTTAGCTCACTTTCCGCCCTTTTCTCTATGTCCTTGGAGGAGAGAGACACTTGCCACTGCCCTGGTGGGAAATGTCTCTTCGGCTTTGAGGACAAAAAGTTGTTCCTGACACTTGGCACAGAGTAGATGCAGAACTACACCCTGAAAGTGGTTCTGTGAAGGAAATATGAAAAAAAGAAAGGAAAAATTACTAGTGGAATAATAAATTTGACAGAACTTATCCTAACAACAGCAATCTCTGTAGGCTTCTCAGAACTTGCAAGGCACACACTTGCAAACAGAAGTGCCCTCAGGAGAGCTCCAACAACACAAACTGGGCCCCTAGGCTGGCTTTGGGCTGCATCCTTTCATCTGTAATACACAGCTCAGGCTGACCTTTAACTAGGAAAAATAAAAAAGGGAGGTGACTGTTAGTGAGTCACACAGAAGAGAATAAATAAGGTGTGAATTATGATGGGAAGAATGAAGAACACTTAGAAAATCTTAGGAGGCAGAATATTTTGAGAGCACGTCTGGATGGGGCAGACACACTTCTGTTTTTACAGCAGTGGCTGCGTTGGTGCAGGTTTGCCACTGGGTTTCCCAAGGTTTCCTCAGGATAGGTGCCTGAAGTCTGGGATTTCAAAATTCACAAGCACTTCTCACAAAACCTTTGTTCCTTATACGTTCCTTATATTGACTAAGCATTAAGTGCTGCTACAAGGGTCAGGATGGGTATTGGCCTAGGATGTTGCTGGATCCAGCTCTGGCAGCTTCAGGCCCCAGGAAATGGCAGGAAACTCCATCTCACCCTCTACCCCACTGCAGGTAACAAGTTCAAAGAGAGGAAAATTCCTCAGCATCTACCCAATGTTTGCAGAAGAATAAAAAAATCTCAGGATCATTCTTTTTCCTTCTGTATAAGGCTACAAAATTAACGTAATAGTGTTGCATGGATACTCCAACAGGCCTTAAACAAGCTGTGGTAAAACCAGCAACACAGTGAAAACAGTGGCACACAGGCAGGATAATAATCACTAATTCATTCATATTCTTGGTTGAGCTTTGCAATCAATGGTTGCTGCTGTCTATCCTTCACTACACTGTTCACTATCCGTAGGGTAGGTGGTTCAGCTACACTTGTACCTACTCATGCCTACAGCAAGAACAGAAAACCCCTCCCAGCTGACTTACCTCCACACATAGCATCCTCTTTGCAAACTCAGCATCCCTGCCCTCACCAAGAGACCCAGCGCTGTTTTCCTTGGGGCTGCAGGAAGGGCCCAGAGTCTTCACCTGCAGGAACACAACTTTGTGCCAGTCGGAAGAGTTGTGTGGAGGAAGGTGGAGAAAAAATATAAATCACCCAGAATTAATCAAGCCATCATTGGGTGCAATAGCTGTACAAGGAAAACAAATAAATCAACCCATGGTTAAAAATAGCTCTTTTGATTACTGTCTTCAGTCTTTGTCTAAAGACAGCATAACGACACAACGTTCTCTCAGGAACTAACCCCTGTCCAATATTTTACAGCTCCTGCCCTTAGAGCTAGTCAATACTTACAGAAGATAGAGAGGTAGATTGATTAGAGGTAAAAGATACCTGTACTGTACACATTTGCTCCTGCTGTGCCAGGACACTGCCCAAGGGTTCCCAGGAAGGATCCCCAATGCCCACACAGCCTGATGGCTATGCACACACTGGCCTTCACAGCCAAAACCCTATAGCAAGTGACTTTAGGGGTCAAACAGCCAGCCGGGTTCAGTGAGTGCTCATTTTGGACAACTGAATTCTTAGAAAACACTTATCCTTGTCTCACAACAGGAATGGCACTGCTGTACCTCTTTGTGTTACCTGTATCTGTAAAGTAATGTTTATCAAACACATCTCCAAGAAGCCACATTGTCTCTGCGGCTGCTGTTGCTCCTGGTGGTCTCCACTGATGCTCAGGTTCTAGTGCTGTTCATAGGAGGGGAGAAACAGAAAATATATAAGGCTAGAATAGACGTAATTGTCAAATTTTAAACTCCTTCAGGTTCATTTTTTAATGTTACCGTACCCATAAGACAAAAATCACTTTCATTCCCATCATGATTTCCAGTGGATCCTCAATAAGGTTCTCCAGCCCCAGTAGAAAATACAAATTTAATGCTTAAAAGCAAACAGAGCAACACACCAGACCTGAAACTGTTTGCACCCCCGTTAGCCTACGGGTGAGACCTGCCCGCCTGGGTTGCCTGCCCCTGCCCGGCACAAGGGACCCCCGGTGCAGCGGGGCGGGGGTACCGGGACAGAGCGATCAGGGATGGGGTGCGCCGGCACGGGAGGAATGGGTGAGGCCGCCCCCTGCTGGCGCCACCCGGCACTGCAGGCGCCGCCTCCTGCCTCTGTTACTCGCCGGCCTCCTGCCGCCGGCGGACACCGAACGTTACTGCCAGCCCCCGTTTTTCCGTGTCGGCGAAATAGCGCAGGACACTGAGGGCATTCCCACCGCCCACGTGAACCCTGCCTGGAACCCTGCACAGCTCGTGGCCTCAGTTACACCGTGAGGCAGTTAACTGCCCCGGTTAATCACAGGGCTTGTTCCTGAACACCCGAGTGGCCTTGGTTAATTTTGAAATGTGGCATCTTCCCATTTCAATATCTTCAAACAGGAGTAACCAGCGTGGGCTTTCATGCTATTCAGTATTTGATAGTCTTTATTATATTTCCTTTATTAATCATCCCAGTTATTAGCTGGCCCAGACTTTTTAGTTTCTTCACACTGGAATGTTTTCCCCTGAAACCAGCTTCTGGATAACAACCCCCCACCTCACTATATGAAATGTCTGTCATATTTAACATAGGCTTACTAATGCCAGGGATCACTGTGAAGTACGTCAGCCACACTGACCCAAACATTTGCACTGTCAGACCTTATGCATCTCAGAAGATGACCTTATGGTCATCTCAGAAGTGCAGCCCTTCCTTCTCTGCACCTTATTGAAATGATATAATCATCACTGCACCATTACATAGAATCATCTTAAGTTCATTTTAAGTCTATCACAGGGCCAGCTCCTCCTTCTGTTTAAAGAGGAAAAACCACTCTGATTCTGCTCCTTGCCTGCAGTTTGCGTTTGGTTGCTCCAGCGTTTACCTGGAGCTCAGTGTTTAGGTAGGATACACAACTGGTAAATCTAAGATATGATTATACAGAAAGATGTTCCAGGAATGCTACACATAAACAGATGGCCTCAGTGTAGTCTGATTCATACAGACTCATTTTTTCAGACTTATGACCTCATGTCACTTGCCCAAGAATGTTCTCATTTTTCCAAGTACCACCAACACTGACAGCAACAAGTCCTCACCCCACAACTACATGCCCTCCTGCTGGCACCTGGCTCAAGGAGTCTCTGACAGTTATGAAGAATGAGTCCTGGTCCCCAGTGGAAAACCTGAGCACATGGTAGCTCTTCCAAAATCACGTTCTTCTGATGCACTGGACAGTGAGTCACTGACCTAGCTCCGCAGGAGAACCAGCAACCACAGTCCCACATAGACCACCTTCAGGGGCTCAGCACACCATAGCCTCCCAGCATCAGCAGCCACATCCAGCCGGAAACTCTCTACCCAACAGCCTCTTGATCCACACAGTGGCTTCATTTTCCAGTGGTAAAAATGAAGAGAGAGACCTGATCCCACCTCACTGGGCTGCTGTGAAGAGAAACTTGCTCAAATCTGTGATGGTAATGGAGATTGTTTTGATTTTTGACTTTTTCCTTCACTGGTGAGCTTATTAAAAAAAGAAAAAATCATGAAGGACAGAAAATACAAATATTTACCAGTATATTCCCATTAAAACCACAGAACATGACCAATATTCTTAGCTATGTTAAAACCAACATGTGTTTCAGAGTGGGATCACTTCTCCAGATTTATTAATAATTCCCTATTGTGAATAAGAAGAGTATCATTTTCCTTACACCTTTAGGGAACAAACAATTTTCCCATTTTCCACTATACTAATATACTTTTAATGGCTGTAAATTGTGCACACATAAGAAGTGAAAGATTCCTATCATTTCAATCTACACAAAAGTTTCAGCTGCAGCATTTACCTTATTCTGACTCACTGATTTTAAAATTACATAAATGCCCCCACAGATCTTTTGAATTAAAATAAGATACAGCTTCTGGTTTCAAATGTGAAGTTAGCCTCCAGAGGTAGGCAAAGTAATGCAGAGTCCAGCATTCTTTTCACATTGAAATGAGCATTTCTTGAGTGGTACCCACACCCCACACGTATCAAATGATTTGGAGCAGGACATTGATTCATCACCACATCAGGCAACAAATTTCCTTGTACAACACCAGGAGCAAGGGTATCTGGCTCAGAAATGGAGGGCTGCAGAATGAACACGTCAACCAGCAGTAAAGGAGTAAGCAGCAGCTGTGATGAGATTCAAGGCTACAACACTTCCTCTCATGACCACTCTTACATTGCAGCGTAACATTCACACACTTTGTCAGAATTTATATTGCAGTCAGTGGCCAATTTAGTGCCACAAATAAGTGATCTTATTTACGACAGTAATCTACTGCTGCAGTCTACAACCCAGCATTAGCACATTTCTGCCTCTGCTGGCTTTCTGTGACCTAATGGTGAGACACCAACTGTTACTAATCAAATTATTGGTAGCTGGAATAATTGCACAGGAATAGTGCATCCTAGGATTTTTCCGTTAGCAAGACGTTGTTGGAGCAGAGAACATGCAGCTGTGTGAGCAATTACAACAGCATGAATAGCATGCTACTACTGAGCCTCAAGCCTATGGTTTCCAAAACTTCTGCTAACATCCTCTCCCAGGTTCCACATCGTGAAGTAACATGCACCCAGAGTGAAGAAAGCAGGTACAGGCTATTTGCACTCATTACTCAAAGACTGAGCTTCTGCATTGAACCTGCATCTGTTTATTAAAGGTCATTCATCAGTGCAATGTCAAAACACAACTTGTCTTCTAACCTGGTGGCACAACATATCCCAGATGTACCTAGGAAACCTCACAGTAACTCTGGGAAAGAGCATGTTCCATTTTATAGGAAAACGAAAAAGAGAGGCAGAGAGAGCTATCGCCGTGCAGCAGATAAATTCAGAAGGTACAGCTTCTGGAGGAGAACAATACGTTAATACAATTATGGCAGGAGGGGAAAAAGACTGATAAACTAAATAGCCTTAACTTACTCCCCAAGTTCTAAGTGGTGATGTGTTCACTGGTTTAACTTTCCACGAAGATTACAGCTGTGTGACATTGGAGCCTATGAATTTAGATAGCTCATTGGTTGTAGGAGACTAAACACATACCCGTATCGAGTATGTTTTCAGATCCCTCAAACATGAGGAGAATTCAGGTAGAATATCATGTGCTACTGCCGCCTGGAGTCTCTGACACAACTCTGAATTCCTATTACAGCTTTTATACATAACTTTCAGACTTCATTAATTCTGGTGGAATTATGATTCGTCTTTCACTTTTTTTAAGGTTATGTGTGACAAAAAAATTATGCTTTCAATTTGTAAAACCAAATACCTATGTGGGACCTGTCGCCACCAACAGAAGCTCCAAACAATCACACTGATGGGGTTAATTGGCATTTTAAAATAAATCACTGCTTCCAGATTGATTTATTTCCCCCCTCTCTTTACACAACATTACTGCATTTCTCTATAATTATTCAATGCTAAGTTCATGGTTTTGAAGCAGACGACTGCAGACTTCGGAAATGGTGTTTGATTTGTTGCCATGGAAACATCTTGCTGTAGATGTACTCTAATCCCATGACAACTCTGTCTCTCAAGAACCATTTTTTCTGACATAATAAAAATCTGATCAAGGTCAGATTTAATAACAATCTCAGTTCCCAGACTTTATTTCGTAAAGGTTTAGCGCAGTTATTTTTTTTGAAGGGATTCTCTGGAAACTTTGTTTGTTTTCTTAGCTGGATTGGAATTTATTCCTTAAAAATACATAAACTGGTGTGGTGTCATGTTAATTTACAGTGCACCTTTTGTTGTGGTGTAATTGCATCGTTACAAGAAAGTTGCTTAGAATTGTTTGTATTGTCTTGACAGATGTTAACATTTTACATAAGATTGTTCCCACTAATACATACGTTTGGGATATCAATAATACTTATCGTTTTCTAGCAACTGGTGTTTACACAGTAGCAAATGCCAATGTAGCTTAACTTTTGGTTAAGCCGCATGTTTTGTACTATAATGTTTTCCTGAACTATTTATCACAGATAAATTCAAACCTGGAGGACTGGAGACAAGTGCCAATGCTTCATGCGCTCTGCCAGAAAATAAAACCAGCATACATACAGGAGAGTCATATTTACACAAGAAAAGTGACTTGGCAATGAGGAACTTGTCAATAACTCAAGTATGAGTCTGGGGATATTTTTCCCCTCCTTGGCACAACTGTATTTGTCTTTCAGCAGCTAGGTGTCCACTGAGGCCTTTGAACAGTAATAGCTACATAGGAAAAGAGACTCTACTAATGCAACTCAGTTACACACTTAAGGTTGGACTTTCAAAAGACAGGTAGCTCCTGACAGCAAAGATAGACAAACAAAGAGATATCAGAAACACCTTTTCATCAATTCCAGTCCAGCCCCTAGGCAACTGAATCCTTAGGATTATGCAGTCCCAACAGGGGTAGGAACTGAACTTAGATCTACAGTGGGGACTTCTCCATTTATGCTACTTGTCCAGTATGACTTTAAAGCCCTAGAGAGAGATTTTACATGTTCACCTCACCCTAAGGCATATGCCAAAAAGAGAACAGATAAATCACAGCCTAGAAAAAACATCCTTTCCCTTGATTTTGAAAGGAATTCCAACCTAACTCAGAGGCCATGGTCTCAGATCTTCTGTCCCAGAAGTACTGCCTGCAAACCAAGTCGAAGATAGTGAAGAGAACATCTGTGAAGAATACACCTTGCCTACAGCAAGAATTTATTTTCCCTTATCTATTTAGTTTTATTCCTATCTATGGTTCCATCAGAGAAAATATATAACAGACTCATTCTGTTAACATGAGTAGTGGTCCTGGAACTCCTTAATACATTGCATCGCCATTTTTTTGCATCACAACTACCCGTATTTCTTCTTATTCCCCAAAGCACACCTTCACACATATAGATGATCTTTTTGCCTGTATCTTTAGAACTATCCAACACCAGGCTATTTGATCTGCCCTGGAAATTGATACCGCATCCCTGTAAATGGCATTCACCAATCATGTCACAGAGTATTGCTTTGGATCCACTCACAGCTCATGTTGGATTTTACAAGATACATGGCAGTGAGTCCTCACCTCAATAGGATGGGTGATGATCTTTGCCCAGTATGGTTTCTGACAATCAAGTTCAACCTGTGAAGCATCATGGCAAAGACAACTTCTGGAATCATTGTAAAAATGCAAGGAGTTTGTTCAGCAAACATTTATATTGTCATGCAATACTGCCACTAAGATATACGAAGCCACACAAACTGTCATTTAAAGCAAGGATTGTAACAAATTTTGTATGCCATTAACTTGTTCAAAAACAACAGCTTTTTCATACTGATTTTCAAGTGTGACACCACAGGCAGAATATAAACCCTTCTTACACTCCTGGAAAAACTGAGCTACATCTGTTCTTTGACATTACAGGTGATAAAGCAACACTCTGATGGCTCAGCTGAGATCACAGCACATCCTGGGTACCACATAGACATACACTAAGATACAGCATCTGCCCTGCAGAGCTTTCATTTTAAGTACCATAAGACAGAGAGAAAACAGAATTATTCATATTCCTGTACTACAGGTCAGGAAGCTGAACCCTGGGCTTTAAGTACAAGATTGCCCTTCTTTTTGCATTATCAGTATAAACAAGGATTATTGACAGTATTGTTGTGACCAAATAAGAAAAGCTGAGACAGCTTGAGTGAGGATTGCGTTGTGGCATACAAATCACTTAAAGCATACACATTTGGCTCATAGGCATGAAGACAGAAAAGACTTACTGCTGTTATGCTGTTGAACTTTCAGGTGCTGATCACAAACCCAGCACCCTTTTGGCTAGATGTTATAAACATGCATACATTTAAACACACCAAAAGGTGGTTTCTGCTTTGGAAAGCAAAGGGTCCCATGAGGTTACAGCTGCAAGATCCACGCGTCAGTAAATACAGCATCGTTGTGCTGTCAGTCTTGCTGCATTCAATCACCAGGTGAAAATGTGACAGAACAGAAAAGGCGACCCTGCAGGACGAGTCACTTAGGCACTCTGCAGCAAAGGGAACAGTAAATCCCATTCACCCAGGCTGCCCTGCCATCTCCTTCAATAGAGGCAGCTAAAGGATTTGTGCTCTTCTTGGTGCTTACCTTCGAGCCTAAAGAAGGAGGTTTTTAGTGACTTATCGCAGTGAGTGGACCAATAGCGTACAAAAGCTAAGTGGTGTGCAAACATAGAACAAAAGGACAGTGTAGAAACTAAAGAGCTCAGAAGCTGCTTCTATGTTAAAGATGATCGATGTCTTTTTCTCCCTGTTAAACACTAGACCTTGATCACTAACTTATCAAGAGCAAGTTACAGGCAGAAACATCAATTCCAAATATTGGCTGATTTTCTATTACTTCCTTCTGGAAAGGATGTCAATCCTTGGCTATTTTGTACGCAATCATTTTCTATCAAAAACCAAAAGGAGAACTGTGTGGGTTTGTTGTTTCTGGGGAGGGTAGGAGAGAGAGAGTGGCAGGGAAGGAAGGGATTTCAGAGCCCATATTTGGAGCACTAGTAAAAGCAAAGTTGCCTTGACAACTGTAGCCATCTTTACATAGAAAATCCCTTTGCAGAGTAGAAGGCTGCCTTAATTCCTCATTTCTCCTCTCTGTCTACAAGACAACCCACTCCCTCTCCCAGGTAAGGCTCTGTCATGTACACGATGTTTTTCCATCCTTGCATACCCAGGGTTACAACCTGAACTCATTGACTAAATCTGGAGGTTTAATAGATGTTGTTTGACTTTTAAAAGCATTTCATATTAAGACTTTCAGATTTAATTGGCAGATATTCAATTTCAAAGTCCTGCTCTCCTCTTCATAAATCGCTAATGGTATTTTATCCGAAACAGAGCTGACCTAATAAACAGATGAAACTTTGTTGTCATTTCAGCTGCTCGGAGCTCTGGGCTGTATATAATTGCTCTCTTCATTTTACAGTTCTTCTGCTTCAGATTAAACTTTTTCAGGATGTTGCAACGCCAAAACATGCATCCTAACAGGAAATCAGCATCAAAGGTAATGGGCTCACAGACATCTTTGATGCTTTGAAACCAGAGGAAGAGAAGTAACTGTTTAATTTACAACAGTTTTTGAAGAGGAACAGAGGAGGGGAAGGAACAAAAAAATGTGACTAACGGATACAAAGGAGAATTCAGCGCGGATGCTCCGGCCAGTTACTGCAGCGGCAGCGCCCGCCAGGCTCAAGGCGCGGTCAGGACGCCCTCTAGTGCCCGCTGCGGCGCCTGCAGCCGCACGGGGCGCGGCGATCCCTGCCCGGGTAAGCCCGGCCCGCCCCGCTCCGCCCGGGGCGGCCAAGGTCGGCAACCGGGTCCGGTCGACCACCGGGCTCCGGCGTGGAGAGCAGGCGCAGTGCTGAGGGCCAGGCTGGACAGGGCTTTGAGCAACGTGGCTTAGTGAAGGATGTCCCTGCCCTTGGCAGAGGGCTGGAACTGGGTGAGTTTTAAGGTCCCTTCCAAACCCAAACCATTCTGTGATTTTATGATTCCCCCCATTTCTTCCACAACAAAATACAAGACCAGCCAAACCAAGTAAACCTTTATGATAAAAATTTCTCAATCTGGTGGTTGGAGGGGCTTCCCGTAAAGAACTGGAAATTTGCAAATAAAAGGCATCTTTCACCAATCCTTTACTGTACTTTCCCATTCAGTAAGAACTTTTTTCATGGCTTGCCTTTAAATAGCTTTAGCTATTATAACAGCACCCACACATATTCATGCTCACCTTTACAGAAATCAAAGTATAAACTTCTAACACAAGAACTGTGGAGATGGGTGTTAAATCATGGAGACTCCCCCCCCCTTCCAGCAACCCTTCTCCAGGAATAAGTAATGACCTAAGGATGGCAATTTCTGTTACACACTCAGAGACACTCAACCAAAAAGCCAGATGCCACAATAAACGGGTACACACTCACCTCCTCCTCCACCTCCAACACACAGTGGCAGCGATCTGAGAATGAATTTACACAAAATCTGGCCCTTCTCACTTCCATATGCGGAACTGGCAAATATCTTTCTTCAGTTTAAAGGTTTAAGGTGGATTCTTGTAGGTTAGCCAAGGGAAGTAGGTGTCAGGGAAAGGATCTTCAGACTCTAAGCAAGTGCGGACATTGGGCACCTGCAGCCAAATTCACCTGCAGGGTACTGCTGGATCCCCAAGTACTGTTAGAAGAAGACAATGCAGCAATGCTGAGGAATGAAGCCGATGTAGATGTGTGTGTGCACATGCTTAAACACAGATCAAGAAACAGACACAATGATTAAGGACATGAACTTGAAATGGGATTTTAAAAGACTCAGGAAGAATCGTAAAATGCCCTGGTTAAATACCATTTTGGTTCAATGAAATATTTTATTGCCATCAGATTTTGAAGGAGCAAGAATTTATTTATGGCATTATTTTTTCTCAGAGTGAACATATGCATGGGCAAATATTCCATTTTTCCATTTACAAAACTGTGGACTATTTCTTTTCATTTAAATTGCTGTTCTTGGTGAATAATACAAAAGTATGCTCATATATTTATAATCTTTTTTAATCACACTTTAAAATGGTTGAAATAAAGACTGATCCCTATAATTTCAAACCTTTTATTTCCTTTTGAAAAAAAGGCTTTTGTTTAGGGTCAGTTCTGTCAAGTGATGAAGTAACCTTCAGGATAGCCTGAGGCATCATGACCTGCTGAAGCTCTGACTCATATGCAACCTACTACATATAGTAACTTACTACAGGACGCCAATCACTGAGCCTCGGCTCCCCTTGTTATAAAAGGTTACCATGACTCTGTCTTTAAGATGTACTCCAAGATCTGTGGATGAAGTAAACCATACGATAATTGCCATCAATCAGAGCAGCATCCAAGCAACTAACAGCAAAATGTGGCTCATCTCCCAGACTAGTATTTGGATAAATATACATAGAAACAAACAATCAGACAAGAGAAACCTGCTTTCATAGGAATCACATGTAATAATAAGGATATTCGTTATGCTTTTGGGAGGACAAAAGGAAATAAAGATAAGTGGACACACATCTAACTTCTCTTGTAGAGCTGCATCTTGTTTGTAAAGTCATCTGCCCCTATTTCTTCTACTCAGAGGAATCTTTGATAATTCACATGTAAAATTAAAGGCATCTTATTTATTCAGTTATTTATTATTCTCTGTAAAATGAGTTAGGAATTTGTCCCTGTGAATAATGTTAGCCATAATAGTTAATTTACTCCTATTCATTGGCAGTAATAAAAATGTACAAGGGGATGCAGAAACATTATTATTTCTTGCTTGAAGTGCAATTTCATGTGGTGAGAAAAACATGCTAATATGCTGCAAAGTGCTACAGGAATTTAGTTCTCAAAGGAATGGCGGTATTAAATGTATTCTGACAAGAAGGGTCTTTGGAAGGGAAACATTTATCTTCATAAAGTCATTAAATTTACTGAGCAGCACCGCATTCTTACTGCAATCTGCTCACTCCATTAAAGGCAGAGCTGTGGAACGGTCTCTGCTGTATTAGGAGCATCTACATTTCTTGAAAATTGTAATAATTGGGGGAAAGAAGACTCAAGGAAGGGGAAATAATACATCCTGCTTTAAAGGAACCCTCTGCATTAGGAAAAAAAACCCAACTCAGAAAGCACTACTCAAAAAGAACAAGTTTCACTACCTACCTCTGGAAAGAAACAGGTTACAGGGGAACTTTGGAAGATAAAACTTTAAAAGACTGAAATGAGGACTAATGGCTTTGAAGGCACTGGCAGCACATAACTGGCATGTGAGGGATGCTCAAGGTGGAGGGGTGGGAAGAGCAGCTTTGCACATTCATACTTGGCCGGTATCTACCTGCCCGTGTTCAGGCTTATGGCAATAAAATGGAAATAGGGCAAGTAGATAACTCCTGAGGTGGGAGGCGCTGTTCTCAGGGTCATTTCCCATGCAGTTGGTTACTTTATTTCTTTCTATCCTGGATAGCTAGGCATGTTTTAAGTAAAAAGCTTACTGCAGTGTTTCAGTAACATTTTGGGTGACATTTCAGACAACACAATCCACAGGCCTAGGTCAAAGTCAGACCACAGTGATCTCCATAATCAAAGAAGTCCTTCATCCAAAGGAAGCCGGGGGATTTCTCCAGCCAGGAAAAAGCTAGCAAGGGTTATTTTTCATAGAGAACTTGGCACACTAACTCCAAAGAGAAAACAGTCCTGAAATAAGTCATGCCTTAGTTGTGAAAATTGTTGCATGGAAGGCAGCAGAACCAGGAGATACACATTCTTTTCTAGTACCACCATAACCTTATTCACCTCCAGTGCACCCCCTGGAGAAGGGAACTACCTGTGCTAGCTCTGATTACAGCAAACATCAAGCACCAAAAGCTAATTAAGCACCAGTCAAATACAGGAGTAACACTGTAAAACCATATTTCTGAACAACAGCCAGAGACATCAGCAACACCTTTACTGCAGGCTTTTTATATCAATATCACAGGGTGCCAAAGCTCTCCAGGGAGTCATTTCAGAAACAAAGCAGCAGCAAACCGTAACATTAACAACACAAACTCACCTGTCCTCCTAACCACAAAACAGTACAGCAACAGAAATACCTTGGTAAGAACAACTATGGGAGCGTCAGAACCCTAAACGTCAGGCTCAGCATGACTGAACCTATCTGAAACAAAGGAAGAGCAATACTCCTAATGCCCCTACTCACTACAATAGGAAATATCATACTTCCTTTAATTGATTTTGTTATCATTACATTCACAGACTCTCAAAAGCTCAGAAATGTTTTTGCCTGAGTCATGAAAGCAAAACAAGATGTTGACAGAGCTAATCGACCCCATTTTCACAGAGGTTGAATGCAAAAGGTTTCAAGTGCTGCAAATAAACTTCTTTTCAAGATTTTCCTCCACGAACAATCACCATCAAGGCCCAGAAGACGATATATTCACCTATTTCTGGAACTAGTAGGTCTGAAGAGTTACTTTCTAATGGGTTTACACCACAAAGTGCATGAGTTCTCCAGATTAGCATTCTCCCACACTTAACATCACCTGGGTTAAAGGTCTGAACCTACTGGCTTTGTTCTATCTCTAAATGTGTCAGATAAATATAGTGGCTAGAAGTTAGACAGCCTGCAGAATAACTGTACAATCATACCAATTTCCAATATACTTGTAGCCAGTTGCAACCTTGCTTTAACACAGAAGGGGGAAAAAAAACCCTATATCAGGAAACCACAGACTTCCCTAATGGGATACAGTGCATAATTGAGTATAAAGAATAGTTATTGCCTGAACTACAGTTGAACTGAGATTTCCAGCTTCCCTAGCAAATGTTCTGCTACTGCTGCTAAGCTATAGTAATAATTTCTAATTGTGTGGGTTTTAAGTGAAAACAGTAAAAAATGCTGTTCGATTGGTTACCATAAACCATTCCTTCCAAAGCTACCAGGTCACTGGAACAAGACCTGGAAATCAGAGGTCTTTTTACCTAAACAACACTAGCAGAAGCAGGAAACTAATGAAGCAATGCTGCAGCAGCATCACACCCATTACACGATTAGAGAGACAGCATTGGACACTATGAGATTGTCACACACCTTGCTAATGAACCATGTTTTACACACATTTAATTAATTAATTACAGCTGAAGTCATTCACTGCTAGCCAGCAACTGCTTTATTATACACAAACCTGACCACCTTACAAATACCACACTGGAGTGCTAATGAGCTATTAAGTGGGACTGCATGTTACCAGCAATTTTGTGGGAAATCAAGTAATAAGAGATCAAATATCAAATAAAAAAGCTTTTAATCCAAGTGAGAAAATTAATTGCACCTCCTGTCTCACAGCTTTCACAGTACTTCAACAAGAAAAAAGAGCTTTTGCATCAAGATAATTTGATGCTATTGCCAAAAACTTTTTTAAATTATGAGTGCCATTTAGCAAATATGACAGGAATTATTGTTATTTACATAGCAGTTTTGCTTTGGGATTCCAATATATTCCAGAGACATCATTCAAACAGCCAGGGAAAGATGATCAGTGAGCTCAAAGAGCTGAAGACATGGGTGAGAGGAAAGAGGGAAAGGTTACAGTTTCTGCATGGGAGCCAGTAATACTGCACTACTTTCCCAGAACTCATTCCTTTCTCTGCTATCTATCTGCTTCTCAAAACCATGGAGAATATAAGCTGCGTACAGAGAACATCCAAAAACACATTGCCAAAGGCCTTGAAGAACCACAGTCCTTGCACTTACAGCAGCCCTCAAAGGCAGTCAAGGCATGGAATCAGGGTAAGAGCCTGCTCTTCAAGCATCAGAGCTTGGTGGGCTCTGCACAAGACAATCTACAACCACTTCCATGACCTGAAGTCCCCCTATACCAGCACCACTCTGTTAACCCCCAGGTCCTGTTGCCCCTGGACATTCCAACTTGGAAAAAGAAGGCATTCAATAACACGTTTCCTCATGAACCCATTGCATTTAAAAGAAGCCAATAGCAATACCATCCAACCTAATTTTAGGTGCTCCCAGAGTAGTAGGAATGAACTTGGCTCTGCGTCTATTTTTCCCTTTATCTTATGGATAATCATAGGACAGTACAGAAGATGACTAAAACACTTGAGGGACATTAAAGCCGGCTATTTACTTAGAGTCAGGGAACTCAATAGCTGCGAAGGCCCCAGCTCAGTTTTGTAGCCCAAGCAGCATTCTTCTGCATTCTGCTTTGACTTGTTTATGTGTGAATATGTTATAAATCCCTGGGGCCATGATAGAGCTTTTCTTCTACAGTTTCAGTTAACTATAGGTTGGCCATGACTTCCATAACCCCATAAAGTGTCTAAAGTAACGTGATGAAAGCATACTTCATTTCTCCCTGGATCAGAATTAAATGTTTACTGTGCTTAGAAGTCTTATTATTTTTCAGTTCACTGATTCATACCATCATCTTTGTCATCCAATAATTTCCTTTCTACATATTTTTTCCTCCTCTTAAACCTTCTGGTCTTTCAGCATTCTACAGCCCATCATTAGTTAATTCCTGTTGACTTTTGTCATTTCTACTCTCCCTAATTGATTTGTCACATTCCTATTTCTTTTTCATTCCCTTTCCATTTTTATTTTCCTACATTCCAACTTCCTCCAATTTATTTTCCTCCTTTATAACCAATGATTTTTATTGATTCTGAATGCAGCCTGCAGGCCAAAAATAATAGTCAGTCCAAAACGAAGTGACCACAGTTCTTCAGCTTTTCACAGATTAATTTCAGAAAAGAGGTTCTATTTGGCTAAATTTCCTTTTCTATATTTCTAGCTACTGAAGAAGCTGCACATACAATAAATATTTAATAGGAAATCCCCTCCAGCTGAATTCAGGCCCCACAGCATCTCATTACCATGTCTTGGAATAGCATCCTCATTGTCACTTGCTTAATTATGCTAAGAAAGAGTTGAATTGTGTGGCTGTTGGGATCAGAAAGTGATTAAGTTCACTTGGCTAGATTCTGGATATCTCATTATGATCCTCATTTAGCACTTCTAATTAAGTCCATTTTTTAATTATTTTTTTTTTTTTTTTTTTTTTTTGTTTTATATAATAACGATTTGGGAAAATCTTTCCAACAACAGCAAATATTTCCTTAACTTTTTCCTTCTTTAATACAAATTTCTGCAATGAAGAAATATCATAGAAAGATCAAATGCAATTTGATGTCCTAGCGCACCACTGATCTTTCTGAATGACTGTCACCCTTACAGAAAACTGAACTGAAACTCCCTGGAGTAGACACCTGATTTCTGACGGACTTCTCTTTGCTATGCACTAGCACTTGCTGAGTTTATTGGCCTCTATAAATGATCATCAGTGACAGCTCGCTCCCAAGCAATCCCTCTGGACCACTACTTTCCAGCACGTTTTTTGAGAGCTTGCTTCCTCATTTCAGTTGGGACCATCAGCACTGTGAAGGTGAAGATGAGGATGCTGCTGGGAAGGAGAGCATTTCTGCTGTAAAAGTTACTATGTCACTTAAAGGAAATTCACTCCTGTGAAGTAAACCAGCAGAAGACCTATGTATGATTTCAATCGCAATTAACACATCAAAAGATGTCTCAAGTGATGCACAAGTGCCAGATATCTGAACAGGGGTTTATTTCATCCTAAAAATGATGACAAGAGGGTGCTCTATTAAAATCAACATACAGTTTACCAGCATAGATGCAGTTTTTAATATTCGTATTGAGAAAGCATCTTAATAGCATTATAAGAGAAACTCATAGCAATGGCTATATACAGTCAGAAATAGGTTGTTCACAGACTCTGATTTGGATAAAACTCTACAAAAAGAGCATCATGAAAATACGTGTGTGGGTAATGTCTGTGCTTATTGAATCCTATCTCAGGCAGAAACCCTGATGAAAGTATCTTTCTCACAGTCAGACACAAATAACATCATACTTATAACCTCTAAAATTAACCATCACTAAGGAATAAAGTAATTTGAAGGGCAAGAAGAAGGACTGTGTGTGCTAGGGCTTCTCCCACAAAAACAAAAGCAATTCTTCCTACAAACATCTTTAGCAGTGCTTCCCACCAACAGCCACAGCTGAAGAGTGGTTGCTACATCTTTGTTTTTCAGAGATGTAGGCAAATGAAGGAAGGTACTTTAAGCAACCCTCAAGCAATTCTGCTGCAAGAATCACAGAAAGAAGTAATAAGAAATGGGAAATCATGAATCATCTCAGCATCCAATAAGGCAGGCACATAAAGATCATTTCTCTTTAATGTGTACAAAAACAGAGATGGGAAAAGGTTACGTGACTTTGCTGCAGCTTACACAAAAAGGCCAAGATGACCCGAGAAAAAGATCTTTAACCAAACACTTGTCCATGCAGAGCCCTACTGGAAGACATGTGCTCTGATTCAGTTGAGCACCACCACTTTCAGTCTGCTCCCATACCTGGCATGAGAAAGTGGCCAACTACCGCCTCCCAGGTCTCATCCAGAGAAGCACATTTCAGAGCAAGAGTACTTAATTTTCCAAAACCTGGTTACTTCTCTCTCTCTTACCCCTGTAGAAATACTTTTTTGCAGACTCTCCCAAGCACATGTTCACCTTTTCAAGAAAGAAATCAATTTTAGAGCTTTTCTTTGCAGGTATGAACTTAACATCAAAAGGGTCAATGTCTGTCCACCACAGCTGAGAATCTGACACTTTATTTTCAGCTCGATTGCCACAGAACTACCAGTTCTACCTTAAAGAGCTGCATAACAATGGCCTAAGACATTCACAGCTTCTCCAAAGCCCAGGTTTTGGTGATGGGCAGTGTAACCTAATTTTGTGAACTACAAAATATTTGCAAGCATAAACATCTCTTCTACCAGTTCTTTAAAGCTCACTCACAGAAACAAAGGAAAAAAGAAATGGCAGAGAAAACTTAAAGCCTCAAGGCCACCATCAGCCCAAGGATTTGTGGTTCTCCTGAGTGCATTTTTTTTAGTGTCTCTATTCAAGCTGGTACAGGAGATTGACTTTTTAAGGTTGATGGTATTGATTTAATTCACAGACCTATACTCATTTATCATGATTCTTTAATCAATAGTCTAGCTACTTAAGATACTAGGAGTTCAGGTCCTTATTTATCTAGATGACATTTTGATAGCACCTATCTCCTTGGGGGCTCTTGTCTTTCAGGTCAGCACTTCATTTCACCTCATCTTTCCCCAAGGTGTGTAAGCAGTGGGAAGACATTAATGTCACTTGTCCCAGTGTATGTTTGGGTGTGGCGACACCATGTTTTGGACTCCTCAGCAGGTTTTTATCACCATAGAGGAGCACAGGTCAGGTGCTGAGCTGGTGAAGGCTGACAGATTTTCAGCAGAGCCACACTGATTTTCACCAGCCAGAGCTCTCTCCTTTACAATCCACGCTGGTCCCTTCTAACACAAAAGGAGCTGCTGAAGATAAACCAAAATGCAATCCCAAGTACATCAGCCTTCACTGTTTCATATCTTCACCTTTTCCTCCTTTAGCATTAAGCATCATGGGAGTGTTTCCTGTCAGCCTATTCAATAACTGCTTCAGTTCTCCAGGATGAACCAGATTGTTTGGAGCACTCACAGTTGATCACTAGGTCCTCTGCACCCTGAAGTTCTATCAAAATACATACTGGTAATGAGATTACTATAAAATCACATTTGTGTATCTAAGCAGAAGTTCAAGTTCCTGGTTCAATTACTGATTTTAAAACATTGATGTTTTTTGTTAGGATGGAAGATTTTTGCTTTCATTTCTAATGAAGGAATGAAAGCAAAATGAGGAGGAAAGGTTAGCTGATATTTGACTTTCATTGCAAAAGCAATGCACCTACACTGCAAAAGACTTGAACACTTCATTAAAAGCAAACTAGGAGAATAAAGACAAACAAACTGTTTCAAGCTTTGAGGAGTCAGAGAGCTGTGTGTTGCAGCTCCAGTTCCACTGTCCAGCGCTGCATCCTCAGGTGCTGTGAAGTCAGGGAAGCTGCTTCAGTTTCACTGCTGAACATCTGGTCCCCTGCAAACTGTCTTCGCATTCCAGTAGCTGAATTTCGTTCAGCTATTGTGTTATGCACAATAGAGAGCATAAGGGGTAGAAGTCTGAGCCTTGCAAGTGAACATGGCTGCATCAGGAAGCTCCTCAAAATTTGACTGTTTCAAAACTGCATTCAAGCATTCAATGTTTTGCATCTCTCAGAGTAACTGAGACACAAATATCCTTCAAGCTATTCCACAGCTAGGCCCAGCCTTATCAACTGCTACCAAGGAATTCTCTCTGGCTGGTTTCATGAAGACCAATGTCAACACTTCCTAGTCTTGAACCTTCTCCAAGACCAGTCAGGAACAGAACAGCTTACTCCCCCTAAAAATAGGATCTAAAAACTTTCAAGGAATGAAAAAAAAAATGCTGGAAGTTACTTTACCTCCAGAAACCTCCTCTGCAGAATCCAGAGACAATGGGTTTTCACAGCTCTATGTCCTGGGTTCAGCAGTAGCAGTCATTTTTCTCCTTCTCAGTAGCTGGTGCAGTGCTGTGGTTTTGACTTTCAGCC
>JAOEHY010007857.1:7625-29005 GCA_025447955.1 Psilopsiagon aurifrons
GTTATACCTTAGTTACTGGACTGTTCTTATCTCAACCTGTGGGAGTTACATTCTTTCGATTCTCCTCCCCATCCCTCGGGGTGGGGAGGGGAGAAAGCAGGGAGGGAGTGAGAGAATGGCTGTGTGGTCCTGAGTTACCACCAGCTGGGCTTAAACCACAACAACGAATCAGACATACTGGATCCAGAAAGGGATCTCAGAGCACAGGGTGATGCAGATGATATGTCAAAAAGACATTAACATACTGAGGAATGGAGAAATCAGGAAATGTTATATCCATTCCTTTGAAAAAGCTGTTATGATAGCTCAGACATATGCCTTGGCTATATCGTGTCATTATAACAGACGTATTGTGTTATTGTTGAAATTTATTTTATTTTTACAAAGACAGAAAGGCTTCCAACAAGGACTAGTTTCTCTATACCTTATTGAAGCAGGAGTTAATATTTGGCAGGAATAATTTTAATTACCAGTTCCTGCTGAGGCAGCCTGAGTGATGGCTCTGTGGACCTTCATTCTGCAACAATACTGCTGAAGTGGCCCTATCATTCTTCTCACCTTGGTGTCTTGTTCGTATACTGTACTTCCTTCATTGTGCCTGGCACAACTGCTTGTACAGTCATACAATGGGTTAGACAAGAATTTATGTGTCTGAGAGTCAACTTGCTTTTCCTTGGCTTCAGTCAAACCAAACTATCAATTTGTTTCATGATCTGGATACACAAGCCCTTGTGCCAACATGATGGAAGAGGCTTGGGTTAGGAATAAGCTCCTAGAGGAAGAGAGGGTACTATAGAAACTGCAGCAGCACTGCTATCAAATGTGGGGAAACTATTAATGCGAAGTCTGCAGTCCCTCAGCCACAGTTAGTGGTCATTCCGGCCAGCGCATTAAGAACACAAGTCTGTAATCCAATCCAACACATACCAAGAGGTGTTAATGAACCCCATTCCTTGGCCTTGCTTCTCTTGCTGCATCATGATTAGCTCTGGCGTTACTATGCTGTAAACAAGTAACATATATATATGCATGTATGTAAATCCATGTATGTTCAGAGGGGGATGTAATCAGGTAGTCTGACACTGTGCTCATTTGCTGAAGCACTAAGACTAGCAACAGCCTTTTGGCCAGGTGGAGTTTTACAAACTTCCATCTTTCTGGAAGCAAAGATAGGCAAACCTCCTTTACTGCAGGAGCCAGGAGAAAAACTAATTTCGTAATTAAATCATAAACAGAATGGGCAGAAGTGGAGCAAACCAATGTAAAGTAAGTTTCTACCCCAGGTGATCTGTCTCACTCCAAGGCTTCACTTTCTTTCACATTGCTTGTCTATACCTGTTGCTGGCCTACCCTCACAGTGCCAAATACTGCAAGAAGGAAGCCCTGGAGCCTGGGCACATTTGGCCCTCTGCCAGACTGCATGAAGGCAGATGCAGGGGCTGCCAGTGATAATGTCAGATGAAAGAAACCTTTTCCAGTGAAATTCCTTATCTGTAACATGGGGAAGAAGGTGCTTGGCCACCAGGACTTCCCTGAACCTACAGCATCTGTTAGAAGTAGGCAAAATCTAATGTACGCTTACCCTTACCTACCTACTCAACGACTTTATTTCCAAGGGATTTTGACAGTTTAAATTTCCAAACATAAGTTGAATAATTATGTGAGAATATCCATTTTTAAGTTTTTTAAGTTCATTTCTAGTCCTTCTTTAGCAGTCCAGAAATGTGATTCAAATTGCTATAATGACTCCAACGAATCCAGATAAGAAACACAATGTATGTGTGAATATCGCATTTATGACTATGATTTTTAGCCTGACAATTAGTTTAATAGGATTATGCTGCCTGCACGTCAGTCAGTCTGCATTTCCTCACAGTTTCTGAATCCTTTGCTTTATGTCAGCCAAGTCTGGCAGAGGTCTCCAGGTCTCAAATGTACTCAGAATCCCTAAAGTTTCATGTAAATGAGTTTAGTGTAAATCAGTGGACTCAGATGAATTCTCCTTCAGAGGAAAGTTAAGCAGAACTACCATTACTCCCTCTTTCTGGCAGTGGTCACCCACTGCTCTGACAGCCAGCCAACACACATGCTGGGGTGCGTTGTTTTTGCCTTGAGGTGTCTTATGGAGAGCACTGGGTTGTTGCAAAGGACCTAGATGAGGCACCAGGCAGGCACAAATCCTTTGGAAAGTACATCTTGTTCTTCTGGATTACAGAAAATACTATCCAGTTGTTCACAACACTGAGTCTCCCGGGGCTGGAGTACAGGGGGTAATGAATACTGGTCTTGCGGTGGTCCATTGTCTTCTCTCAGCATATAGTCTCAAATAGCATTATGATTTAGTAAATAAAGATGGAATTTCAGTGCTGTTTGAAAAGGTATTGCTTGCACTTCAAAAGCAATGTGGCAGAGTAGAGGTAAGGTACTATATAAGGTGCCTGAAAAGTCCCAGGTTCTTTTGTGGTGGCAGCTGGTAGGAAGAAGAATTGAACTCAAATGGTAGCTAATGCAGAGAAAACTTTGGAGAATCAGTTCTAGTGTTTCCTATTTTTTATTTGTCATGTTTGACAAAAAAGAATCCTGAAAAAAAGGTCTGCTGAAATAAATGTTCCTAGACCAAAAAACCCTCCTTCCATGTTCTAGTATGGAAAAGCTTATTCTTACACATTAATAAATTTCATTGACAAAGACTTTACAAACTATAGCAGGATAGATTTTTAATTATTGCGTAGAAAAAGCCTTTATCTGTTCTAAGACTTTATCTTACCTGAAGCAGCGGCTCAGCTCCTGGTTCTGGATGAATATGGGCCATAGCAGGAGCCAGGAGCCACTGGAAGGATCCACAAGTTAGTGGCACTGGAGCCCTCCAAGAGATGGGATTAGCCGTCTACCACCACATTTCTTTTGGAACACTTTTCCCACCTTCCTCTCAAAGACCTGCATCACATGTACCTCAGGCTATTCTTTGACCTCACTTCTACTTGCTAAGAATGTGTTGCTCTAGCTCTTTGGCAAATAGCTGCAATGCAATGGAGAGCCAAAGAGGAAGAGATTGAAGTGCTGTGGGAGTGGCATTAATAATGTGAGCACTGATGCTACTTATAAGGGCATCTACCCTTGCTGTGTAAGCTGGCATGTGATTGACAGCCTTCCTCATGCACAGAATCCTGGTAAATTTCCTGGTTCACTTTTATCCTGTGTGTCCCTTTCTCCCACAACAACACAGCACAGCAGCTGCTCTGAGGCTCCAAAAAGTTGCAGAAAGGCTGAGTGTCAAGTCTGGACAGGATTTTAGCCACCTAGGTTAAATAGGCTTGAGATTAAGCTAATTCCCCATGCAGCATCTTTGTGCAGAGTTTGTAGGAAGATGAATTTCTGTTATTTTCATTTGCAGTTGTGTTTTTTTAAGAGATGTGATTATGCTCCCTACCCATCTCTTCCTGCGCGGATGAGGAAACAGCAAATGGAACACTGCAGAGCGTGGCAGATTAGAAGCTGCTAAAATACATATGGTACAAAATGTCTGCTCATGTTTAATTAATAATAATGCCAATACCCAGTGTTACAAAAAACTTTATAAAGGATGTCTGTCTGGCTACTCATCTATCATTCTGCAGGAGAAGGGGAAGTGAGTAGAAAGGCAGGAGGTGCCCCTTGCCCCGTTGTCTTCATCTAGGAGGCGGTCCAGTTTCTTCCCTCTCAGCAAAAATGTCATCCCAATCCCATGGGCAGAGCATCCCCTGCAGCCAGCCCATGTTGCTCCTGTGCCTTCCTCTGAAACTGCACTGAGGTCTATGCTCAGCACTGCACCAGGTGGCATGCACATACACACGTGGCCCATCTACCCTCTGAGCTGACTGACCTAGACACCCAGTAATGCCTGGCTACCAGTGTTGAAGTGAAACTAACACTAATCCTAAACACTTTTGGAAATGGTGACATAGTACCTTATCACCAGCTTTATGGCAATGTTACCGTAAATACATTAAATAATTAACTGTGATTTATTCACCTGATTCAGCAGTTAAAAGCTTGTAAAATTCGTTTTCTTTGTACATTACTTTGTATACTGGTTGCATATTGTACTTGGCATATTAATTGTTTAAGCAGACAGAAAAGCATTCTGTAAAGATTCAGGTCTTTTAATATTTTTAATCGTATTTTATTCACGTGTACCTGAAAGGCAGTAAAGATAGATGATAAAATCTATGAAGTGTTCTTTATGCCATTTCTTGTCATGGTGGGCTGGTTATATTTTCAGATGCACTCTGCAGCAACATCCTAAAATAAAGCTGTCTGCATGAACAGATTATGCACAACCAAAGCAAGCAGGAGAAGCCCTGCTCAGGGACACACAGCATGTAAATTTACTCTCAGCCTGACTCCAGCCTGTCGTCCCCTGCTGGTTAACTTTGATAGTCCAGGGATTTTGCACGTCTGTTACTTCAGGCTAGCTAGCAACTTGTACCTCTCTAGATCACCTTCAGTAAAATAAGGTTTGACTGCACTGCTAGTGAAAACATGGCAAGAATGATAAGCTAACTACTCACAGAAATCCATATTCCATTGTTACTCATGTTAGGTCTTATTTTAGGCTGAAATTATTTATTGAAGAAAACCCAAACAATGAATTGAGATTTTGCACGTTGTTTGTCCACAGGGGGAAATAAGCCAGCACAGGAAGCATCAGTGGCACAACAGGAGTCTTAAGAGGTTTATTTTACTTCCAAATCTTTCCGCATTTGGTTTTAACTTTCAGTTAAACCACAAAAGCAGTAAATTTTGACTGAGTGATGAGTTAGAACATTAGACCTGTACAAGATTATGCTTTCAGTAGAGGAAAAGTGAAAGGTCTGGTTTACCTTCAAAGGCTGTAAGGATAGTAGGAGTTCAAGAATTTTTTTTCTGTGCAAAACATATACACAAACTCACCATTTTACAATATTAAAAAAAAACTAGCACGTAGGTCTAAATGAATTTATCCATAAATTAACCGCTTCAGAGACATGACTGCAGCCATTAGCAGTTCTTTAATACAGTTCAAATATCTAGGTTTTAATACCATGAAATCTCTGATGACAGTCAGAAGCTTCTTTTGATTAATTACTTCTTTTACTATTACAGTATTTTTATGCACTTTGTGTTTCTACTTTGTGTGGTCTATGACAAGGTGAACTCTAAGCTGATCAACTTTCTCCTATAAAGTCAAGTCCAGCATTCCTGGTGAACTCAGGGTCACTGGATTCAGCAGGCTGCTCTGCCCTGACCCAGTAGAGAACCTCATTATCCATCTTTTGAAATATTTCAGCTGTGGAAGTGACACACTTGCATAACACCTACTTCAGAAAAGTAAAACCGTCTCCGCTTTCAAAGAAGGATGCTCTGCATCTCCTGCCACCACTTAATTCTCACTATTTCTCTTTCTCTGTAAAGGGTGAACTAGAAAAATATTATGAGCAAAAAATAGTGATGGCTAGAAAAGATGGAAGAGAAGGGATGACAAGGCAGATGATAGCAGGCAGTAATACCACCTCAAAAAGAAAAAAAAAAAAAAAAAGAAAAAAAAACCAAAACAAAACAAACAAACCAAAACTAAATATAGTCCAGCTCTTATTTAGCAACAAACCTCACATTGCATCAGTGTTTGCCATTTCCACCCAGATCCGCTTATTAACTCTTCACATGAAAAGGGAAGGTGCTACCAGGTAGTAGACAAAAACCAGCACTGATTTAGCATTTCTGCAATCCATGGTCACAGGGGCCTGGGAGAAGCAGGCAGGGTGTAATTTCTCCTTGATGGCCAGATTTCAAAAGCTCAGTCCCAAATTGAGGACTTCTCTGCTTTAGCTGCAGAGATTTGGCTGCTTTGTAGAGGAAGAACTTGCCATAAATGCTAAATTGGTGAAACCTTCAGCCAAGATCTCTGCATAGTTTCTCATGAATAGTCCTCCCACACAGGTATCTAGGCATGACACTACCAACATCTACCATATTTTCACATTACAGCCACTGAGAACAACTGGAACTGTTATTCCCAAATCTCTAATACTCCACTCTCGTGAGACCCCACTTGGAGTATTGTATCCAGCTCTGGGCCCCCCCTACATAAGAAAGACATGGACCTGTTGGAACAAGTCCAGAGGAGAGGCACAAAGATGACCAGGGTGCTGAAGCACCTCTCCTGTGAAAACAGGCTGAGAGACTTGGGCTTGTTCAGCCAGGAGAAAAGAAGGCTCTAGGGAGACCTTAGAGCAGCCTTCCAGTACCTAAAGGGAGCCTACAAGAAATCTGGAGAGAGACTTTCTACAAGGGCAGTAAGGAACGGACAAGGGCAAATGGCTTTAAACTGACAAGGAGGAGATTAAATTAGAGGTAAGAAATTCTTTACTGTGAGGGTGATGAAGCACTGGCGCAGGTTGCGCAGAGAAGCTGTGGCTGCCCCTTCCCTGGTAGTGCTCAAGG
Source organism: Psilopsiagon aurifrons (assembly GCA_025447955.1). NCBI lineage: Eukaryota > Metazoa > Chordata > Aves > Psittaciformes > Psittacidae > Psilopsiagon > Psilopsiagon aurifrons. The sequence continues at coordinate 14,088 of JAOEHY010007857.1, forward strand.
ACAGGTTGGATGGGGCTTTGTGCAACATGGTCCAGTGGAAGGTGACCCTGCTCATGGCAGGGGGGTTGGAACTAGATGATCTTTAAGGTCCCTTATGATCCAAATCATTCTGTAATTCTAAGAAGGAATGTGATTTGGCAGGCAGAGTGGGCCTGGTTCAGCCAACTGCTTGTGTGTCACCAAAATCAATGGGAGTATTTAGGGGCTTAATTGCTTTGCTGAATCCAGGCCAATGAGAAAGAAAGCACGATGGTTAAGCTGCAAGGCTCATAAATATATATCTTTAGTCTGGAACACTTAGATCCTTTATTAATATTATGATTCTCCCTAATAATTCACAGTGGTTTAGGAACGTTTCAAAGGAAACACAAGCCTCACTTTCTGGCCCTAATTTAGCAAACATTTTTCTGTCTGTGTAACATTATTCACACAGACAGTGCCATTTTCTTAAGAACAGGAAGGCACAAGTGAAGTGCCACAACAGGCTGTTTTTCAGGTCAAAGCTGTGTTTTATTATCTACAGTATTTAAGCATTCCTACCAATGTTATACAACTGCTAGAGACATCTGGACCTAATACTGTAATGTTCCATAATCTGTGTGTGCATGAATATTCTTGTTCCAGAGTATTTATTTTAAACTCTCTTTGAAAGAAAGAACAGTAAGTTCAGGGAGTTATAATTTTTTTTAGTTGTTTTTGTTTCAATAGTAAACACACCTCAGACAAATAAACATGAATAATTCCAATGCCAATGTTGAAAAGATGCTTTTACTCACTGGTTGTCAGAACCCACACAGAATGACTGTATTTGCCCTAATTAATGGCCCATTTTCAGGAGAGGCTTTAATTAACAGCTGACATTTAAGCAGCACTACAGTATGCTGTGCAATTATCACCTGGCCTACTTCTGTATGATTCAAATGCTCTTGAAAAAGAGGCACCATGCTTTTTTTTCCTGAAAGTTTTACAGAATAGAGTGGAAACAGAGAACTGAGGAAGAGGGAGGAAACACAGCCAGATCTTCAAGGGGATTTAGAGTGGAGTTTTCCAGTACCGTTACCTGGACCCAGTGACTGGCTGCCTCTTCAAAAGTGGGGCACCCACTCATGCATCTCTCAGTGTTGCCCTGGGCCACATATTTTTAACCCACTTCCTCTCTTCAAACTGACAATGCCCTGAGCACCATGGAGAGAGTCAGGAATAGACTACAACTGAGCCTGTTTGATAGCTCAGTGCTGGTGTCCTAGGATGGCCTTCCTGCCATCCATCCTATTTTCCCTGTTTTGGGTCCTTGAAGCTCACTTGGTAGCAAGCCAGGCTGTTTCAGTTCCTTAGCCCGGGAATCAAAACAAAACTAGTTGTGCTTAAGCCCAACAGAGTGAGCTTCACAACTCAACTGGCTCAATGTGCAGTCACCCTCAGTCCTCACTCCCAAGAAGGGGGAGGAAGAAGTGTGGGATCACTACCCTGTAGTGGAGATGAGCTGTTATTTTAAGCCGTGCTGTAAATAGAGCAGTCTTGCGAAATCAGATCTTATCTTGTGTAGGAAGGTAAATCACACATGAGAATATTTTTGTACTGAGTACATTTCCTTCTAGAAAATTAATGTCTAATCAAATAACAGTGCTGATAAAGGGAAAGGTGGAAGCATGTGGCATGTGCCTGCTGATCCTTTTGGCTGGGCTGAGCCCAGTCTTCCAGAGGTGAGCTGTAACCAGAGGACTTTGCAAATCAAGAACATCCTTTGCCCTACCTATTCAAACCTTTCTATATGGCATGCAATAATCAAGTAGCTATTAATATTAAAGTACATCAGTATTTGCCGGGTCACTGAGAGAGTAAGCAAACACCCAGCTGTGGCAATGTGGCAATGCTGAACTTCTTTCCTGCTCTCCAGCCTGATGAATACTTCATTATGTTATACAAAGTGAAACACTTTGGGAGCCTGGGCTCCTTTCCCACAGCTTTTCCAGAATATACTGCAGCCTGATGACCCGAGAGCTTTTGCGAGAGAAATTAGCTGCTTTGCTTGGGTAGAAAAGAGTGTTTAGCCTGGCTGGATGACACACTACTTCCTATGTTGTGCTACAGAGGTGCATGTCTCTTTGCCTCTTCTTCCAGCCATGTCTTAGTGGAGCTCAGAGTCAGCTCTGCTCTTTCTCCCCAGGCCCATGAGCTACCTGGGAAAAGCTGAGCCCTTTGTGGACATTTCTAGAGGTCAAATATTTGTGTGGGAAATATTTGTGTGCTGGTAGCTTTCCTTCAGGAGGTGGATGGACTCCGTTGCTGGCGGTGCTTAAGGCCAGGTTGGACAGAGCCTTGAGTGATATGGTTTAGTGGGAGGTGTCCCTGCCCATGGCAGGGGGGTTGGAACTAGATGATCTTAAGGTCCTTTCCAACCCTGACTATTCTATGATTCTATGATGAGTGCCTGATGAGGTTGCAGTCCTGAGGTACACACAGTGACTACCCTGACCCCAGCCAGCTCCTGCCTAATGAAATCACACCAAATTTAACTCGGCATGCAGGGCTGCATTTAGAAAGCTGCAGCAGCTCAGGGGTATTTCACATGTCTGCAATGGGGACAGGAGAGACAGCCGAGGTGGCAGTTTTTTTAGTCAGCCTTATATAAATTTCTCTTCCCGTGAATTACAGCTGCCAGGCACTGATGAGATTTGGGAACTTCCAGGGCTGCCTATGAGGAAAAACTGAATATCATGATTTTGGATCCAGAAATATAAATTTTAGAAAGATTTCAGAAATTTAGAAATAGAATGCTGGTATCTGCATCTTTTTCTGTAGATCTAGTCTTCAGAGTATGCATTAGGCCATCCTTTAACCTGTCACATTTCCACACAGAGCTGATTATATTTGCCTCCAAAAAATCACAGTCAAGGAACTCTTTATGAACTGTCTGTGGAATTATATGTTGGTTAGTACCCAGTAATCCCTGATATCTAAGCCTGGGTCTGTCACCAGTTTGTTCCATGGCTCTGAAAAGAGTTTGTGAAAATAAAGCCAGGGAACTCTGTGTCTATCAGAATTCAGTATTTCAGTCTGGTGGCCTTGAATCCAAGAGTGAAGTGCTGCTCTTTTAGCCAGTACACTGCCACCAGCTTCTGGGTCACAGATAGGGAATGGGAACATGCTAAATAATTCAGGTGGTAACCTGACTCTCCTAGGGCAGTACTGCTTTAGCAATGCAAGGAGAAAGTGTTATTGAAATAAGTAAGATTATTTGCATTAATGAGAACAAGAAACTTGGCAGGATTGTGGGTTGTTTTTTTGTTTCAGTTTGGTTTTTTTTTTTTTGTTTTTATTGTACAGCCAAAGATGCAGGAGTAGTGTCACCATCCTGCTGGAAGTTACAACATATAAGAGGTCATTAGCGTCTGTTTTCAAACAGGATCCCATTCATCTGCTCATTTGCCTACAGATCCCATTCTGCACTCTGAGTATACCATATTCTAATCATCCCACTGTATATGACACAACGCAATAAAAGCAAAAGTGAGGCAAACTGTTTATGGAACATGTATGTAGGTCAGGTTTGTGCTACTTCTGTTAAGTACTGCTAGGTGGCAATGTGTTACCTAAAAAAACACCCTCTCTTTCACACGTTGCTAGGATGTGTCTGGGCATTGCTCAGCTCCAAAAAGGGACAAGGCCTTGGAGCAGGACCTGCTGAGAGCTTTTCACTTACATAGATGTCTAACTCAGTACTGAGGTTTTCCAGAAACAAATGCAGGGATGAATCCTACTGGAAAAACCCTCTCTCCTTTGTGAACCCAAGAGGAAAAATATGAGGCAAGCCCACCTATTGCAATATTTCTGTTTATACCAGGGGTGTTGTTATAAGGGAATAAATCCTTCAGTTGCATAAAGATAGTGCCATGTGGGACTAGAATATGTAATACTCTTACAGGATTCTCTTAGCAATACAAAACTGAAAATATTTATTCAGAGTGCAAAGATTTTGTTTTTCTAAATATGTGATTAGTTGAAATCTTCTACACATTCAATCACAGTATTTAATCAATGAGACCAATTTCAGGACATTTGTATTGACAGTTGGGTTGAAAAACTGCTTTAATAAAGGTGGGAAAGATATATTTCCAGATACATCTTTCAGCCATGCTACAAATACCTGAAACTGAGTCATCTTCTGTATATGCATTAAGAAGGACATAGTAATAAAGACTGGCTTGTATTTGCATATTGCTTTGCGTATGCAAGTGATCTGTATTGAAAAAAGCATTTATTTCGCTTGATCTGGCCCCTGGTGTGGCGGCATATATTTCTTTCCAAGGAGGGAAACCAATGGCCCGGAGAAAGGAAGAGACGGGAGGGTTCTGTGTGACGGTGACATTTTAAACCAGACATAAGTTTACATAAAATTGCAGATAAGGATTACTCCCTTGTGATGCGGGGATAGTTTGCAGCTGGCTCAGCGCACCAGTCCAGCATGCCTGCAAAAGACTGGCACACACTGGAGAGGCAGAGCGCGGGAGCACATCTGCTGGTGAGGACTTACACTTGGGCTGACCGGTAAAACAGAGGTAAGTGAACCCCGGGAGCCTGAGTCCCTACTTATGGAAGCACAGCTAGGGCATTAATACTTCTCTTCCTGACAGCACCATCAGGAAGAGCACGGGGGGCTGGAGGTTAGCGAGCAGAGCAGCGACTTTGCTCTAGGCTGTACTGCCCTGGCAGACGTGCATATCCCAGCTTGAGCTACCTGTGGCAAGACATTCTTCGGGGATGGCGGGCAAATGACTGTCTTTAATTTCACTGGCCTGAACAGAGACACTGGTCTTGTTCTTCAGCAATGCAGGCTACAGGTTCAGGAAACCAAAAATGATATTGACCTGCTCGTGTGGCATTTAAAAACTAGGGAAGCTAGCATGTATCTGCATCTTCCGCTGCAAAACTGCTTTAGACTGCATTTTCAGTGCCAGAGGGCATAAGTAGATGTGCCATGAAGCAGACGGCACCGTAGCTTAGGCCACCCAGCTGCCAGCCCCGAGCCTGCCTGAAGCTCGAAGAGGCTCAGTTTTCTCTTAATCTCCTTAGCTTCTCCCCGGGGCTTCCTCGGCACCCGCTGCTCCCCAGGGCAGGGGGCCTACACGGCTGCCTCAGAGGCCTCGCCCCTACCCGCCTCCGGCGAGGAGTCGGACCCCGACGCCTCGGCCCGGCCCCGCGCGGCGGCAGTTCCCGGAGGGGCTGCTTTCCCCGCTGCACCGCCCTCCGCGCCGCTGCCCTCCCGGCGACGGGAAGGGGAGCAGTGGGGTCAGGTCGGTGCTCAGCCGCGGGTCTTCGCTTGCCTCCGGCCAGCTGGGGGCCTGCTGCGCTCGGGGGCTGCCCCTGGCGGCGCGATGGGCCTCGGAGCCAAGGGACGAGGGTCTATGCCAAGCAGCCGGGGCTGCTGAGGTGTCTCGGGTCCTCTGCAGGGCCTCGGGCTGGCAGTGGCGAAGAGGAGGAGCAGGATCTGGCCGAGAAGTGGGCGGACGGGGCGGGGGGAGGCGTGGTGGGGCCCGGACCCCCCAGTGCCGCTGGGTGCCTGGTCGAAGGCGAGGCGGGCTCGCCGGTGCTGCTTCTGCCTGAACGTGTTAGGCTCTGCGACCGCCTGACACTTGCTCGGCTGCAGCCCTGAGACCTCTGGTCTTATGCTGGGAACAGCCATTTACCCCCCCATGGGCCCTCCTCTTTATGGAGCCCACCCATTCTGTTTGATTTAATATATATATGTATATGTGTGGGTATATATATTTCGTTTTTTTTTTTTTTTCTTTTTTTTTTTTAACAGGCCATGCCGGAAATGCTTGCCTAGGTAAGACCACGTGCTACGGTGTGCTCATGATTTTGGCGTTGCACAAGGTCAGCAGCAAGAAGCCTCTGCTGGGTAATCACAGAATCATAGACCACCAGGTTGGAAGGGACCTCAGGGACCATCTGATCCAACCTTTGTAGGCAGAACATGGCCTAGACTACCTTGCATCTTGTCCAGTTGAATCTTAAACATGTCCAGTGTTGGGGAATCCAGCACTTCCCTAGGGAGATTATTCCAGTGGCTGACTGTCCTCATTAAGAAAAATTTTCCTCTGGCATCCAGTCAGAATCTCCCCAGGAGTAACTTTTGCCTGTTACCCCCTATCTTTTCCACATGACTCCTTGTAAAAAGGGAGTCTTCATGTTCTTTGTAGCCATCCTTTAAATACTGAAAGGATTTTCACCCCCTCTCCCCCTCAAGTTTTTGCATTATTCCCAAAGTGGCACCATGCAGGATGCCTTTGTTTCCTGATATTTAGTGTGTAGAACTGTGAATCAAGTGACATGCTGACATGGTGGGCTTCTGTTAGTTGCCGTGCTGTACAGAGGAGCAGAAGGTATGCTCCTGAGAATCACTTGGCCAGTTCTGTTACCAGGATGCAGTTTTGTTGATGCTTTCATCAGGAGCATTTACTGGTGCTGGTAAGGAGAAGGGTGGTAAAAGGATACTAAAACGAATTCAGAGCACTGCTCAACTATAGAACTTTTACAGTTTTCAAGACAAATCAGTCCTTGGGAAAACATCCATATTTGTGGTTACATCTAGAATGAATTCATCCTTATGATTTTGGGAATTTGGTGACTAAAAAGCAAATGGGGAGTTGGTTGCGTTAGTTTCCATTCCTGTGAAATAGCACATCAGTTCATTTTAAAGGTGTCAGAATTGCACCTAACAGGCAGTGAGCTTTACGTGAAAGTGGTTTCTGGCACTGTTACAGAGGACCCTTTAGGTCAAAGCACTAAAAAATAAAGGGCCTGTGTGCTTTTTGCAGAAGTTAACGGATTCGTGCTCTCACCCTCTGCTGTGGTACTCAAGAAAGTCTAGATCTTGTACTCTCCGTGTAACCACAATCAAAGGTGGTGTCATGTATTTATGGAAAGACTTCCTTTGTCAGCTGTTTTACATATTTGAATGCTATTATTTTTCATTGGACTTGGGTATGTTTCTGTGTGATATTTTCACTAGGTCTTCACCATAATTAAAATGTGTTTAAAAGAGAATATATTTGGTTGGGAGCAGAGAGGCAACTCACATCTTAACCTTAGCCTGCAGGGACCATTAATAGATACAAAACTTAACAAAGAACAAATAATTTGGAAGACACATAGCTTGCTATACCCAGAACTGACATGCTCAGAAATGAGGAAAAAAAAGGAGAAAAAGAGAGAGAGAAAGGCAGAAAAGAGATGCAAAATGTAAGCCAGCTTAAAACTGGAACTGCAGATGAGAGTTTTTTTACTTACAATGTTAAAAGGGTTTTTTACACAATTTATTTTCATTTCACATGTGCACGATTTGAAGCCATTTCAATTAGTCAATTTGGATATTTTTTCACTTCTTGTTTTCTCAGTATCTGGACAGGTAACCATTGTTTCTAATGATGACATAGAGAAACTAGGAGGCGCAATTTTTTTGTTCTCTTCTCATCAGTAATACAGAGGCTAAAACCCTGTCCTTTATAACATCAGCTACATCTAAAACCTGTTTTTAAGTGACTTACAAAGTTGTTCAACTATCTTAATGCTGAACTAGAATGACTATTGATTGCACTTAATTTTTCCCCAGTGCGGGTGCCAGAAACAAAGTACTAAAAATTCGAACAGGATTCACAAGTTTGAAAGCCACAGGGTCTTGAGAAAGGCATGAACCTGAGGCAGCTCTTCTTGAACTTGGTACAAGTTCCTGCTTTGGGTAGTCATGCCATAGAGGATGTTCATTTTCTGTCTGGAGGAGGCAGATTTTCCCAAGCTTTGATTAGTTTCTGTATTTGTAAGTTGCCTTTTGTCAGCAGGTTTTATGCTGATGATCTCTCAGTATGCTTAAGATCTGCTCACTGCTTTCTTCCAGCTGAAGGAAAGCTAGCAGGAGACGTGATTGCCCTTATATTGCTTCAGCTGGTAATTATTTGAGTGAGAAGAACCTGTCAGATAAGGCATTTAAGTCAACTTAGGCCATAAATAATTGAGGGGAAGAAAAGAGATGCGTTAGCAGGTGAGGTAGGTGGAGGGTTCTGTAACCTTCAGGTGAGGGGTGGTGGCAAGCAGCCTGTTCAGCCAGTGCTGGAGAAGAACCCTGCAGCTGAGGCCTTCCTCCCACACCTTTCTTGTGTCTGAAGGCAGGGCTCAGGGATTCCTCTTTGCTATAAAATCTGTGCTTTCAATTTGCATCCAGGCCAGCACCCTTTGGTCTTGTTGTTTCTGAATTCTTTCTCTGTTGAACACTGGCGTTTATTCCTCCTTGCCTCATCATCCATGAGCCCACTGTCACAGGTTCCAGTTGGTGTTAATGATTTTCACTCTTTTTTTTTTTCATTTTTTTTTTTTTTTTTTTTTTTTGTGTGTGTGTATGGATGTACTATTTTCCTGCTTTATTTATATTTCTCCTTCACTGTTCTTTCACCTGTTTTCACATTTATGGGGTCAGTAGTACCAGTCCTCAGCGCTGGGTCACCACTTGCTTTTCATTTATTAGTCAGTCACCACAGGAACGTGGTGAAGTCACTGTCACTGTTTTCTAGTACAGATGAATGCCTCCTACAGTGACTGCTAGGATACCCACACAGATCTGGACTGTGAATCATCATCTTCAGTTCATGTCTTGTATCCCTTTCTGCATATGCCATCTTTGCAATTCTGTGCTTGTCATTGAAATTGCAGCTGCTGGGGGTCTTTATCAGGTCAAGTTCTCTTGTGCTTCTTGACTCATCAGCTGCCCTTGTTGCCTTTGCCAGTGTCACAGAAATGCCTTTCTAATCGCTTTTTTGTTGTCATTATGTAATTTCATTATTTTTCTGCTTCCTGAGATATTTTTTGTGGGTTTAGTGTGATGGATCCCTTTATTTCTGCTATGCTTTATCTCAGCATACCTTAATCCAAAGCCAGTAATTCTGTTGGTTTATTTTTTGTGTGTGCTGGTGACTCACAATCTGCATATCACACCTTTCACTTTCTCTCGTGTGTGAAAGGGTACTTTTATTTTCCTGACGTACTGAAGACACATACCTTCATCTTTTCTCCCCATTTTCTTTTTCCCTTCACCGGTGTCGGTAATTCAGGCACTGTCTTTGAGTTGGAATTTTTGCTGCTCATGTATTTTAACTTGCTGATTATTTCTGTGTAGCTGCTCTGTAGTGCAGCATTTCTTGTTTGTGCATGCAGCTCAAATGCTCATTTGGGTGCCCAGCGTCCAGGTTTTTGGTTTGTTTTTGTTCTTCTACCGGTCCAGGAGCTGCTACCTACATTCTTCACACTTTGCTCTGGCCAGCCACCCTGATGTTTGCTCCTAGTTGCAACTGGCAACACTGCTGGGGTTGCTCTTTGATACAGTGTGGTTTAAGGGTAAAAGCTGTGATTGCAACAAAGTAGTGGTGAATGACAAGAGCAAATACCTGAGTTGGAGCTTTATCGTTTCTCAAAGCGTCTGCTTAGGGAATATTGCTGCTGGTGTTATCCCTGATACTAATTAATTATATTATCCCTAATAAGAATAAATATTAATTATTATAAGTTATTATTGTTAATAGGAAATATAATAATTATTATTTTATTAACATTGTGACAGTGAAGTCTAACGGCTGTCACCAGAGTCTTTTGGAAGGACTGATACATCTGCATACACAAAAATACATATATTGTGTGTGTCTCCATGTAGGTGCATATATTACTTTTGCATAATATGTGTCATTCCTTTGATACTGAGGTGTTGACATGTGGTATGTGTTCATATTAACTGAAGTGTCGACATGTAATACATGCTCATATTAACTCACAGTCTGCTAGCCTACAGGCATGGGTGTTATAAAGTCACTTGAGTGCCAAATAGGATTTAAACTTTTGTTTTATGTAAGAGGTATGATAATTGTGGAATGGAAAGCCATTGGTGTCCCTACTATCAGCCTATCTCTTGGTTGTCACCAGTGACGTGTAAAGTTGTAGCACTGAAAACATTTGAAAGGTGTTAATTACCCACAGTGTTTGTTATTCCAAAGCTATTACTATGCTGATTTTTTTTTTTCACTATAAAAACTGTGCATAAACTGTGATACAGATGTTAATGGGTATAGCGTGTCTGACTTTTAAAAATTAGACTAAAACTTAATTTCTCTAAGTGTATCTAAATAGACATCATTATGTTAAAGTGAAAATCTGAAAGTTTAAGTGTAATAAGTATCTCTTAGCTTATCCTACAAGATTGTGTGGGTTACTGCAACAGCCCTCTCTTGCACTGCTTTCACTTACAGTACAAAACGTCAGTCTCAGTCATGCCATGGATTGTGAGTACTTCATACTGATTAAAATTTAGGATGTTGTTTGCCAGAGATCAGCAGAAATCCCTTTAGTTTGTAAGAGCTGTAGCTAAAATAACATACTTTTCCCAAGTGGTTAGCTTTCTCTGACTGAGCTGTTTAAATTCTTGGTTTTATTTTAAAATGTACTGAGTACTGACCAGTACTGTAAGAGATGGTTTTAAGAAAATAATTCAGTGATAATACTTTGTGTGAGTCATTAACCATGAGTCATGATCAGCTGGCAGTGGTGTCCAATTTGTTTTCTAATCCTGCAGTTGCTGCTGCTCTTTATTACCATAGCAATAATATTAAAGAGCTGTTAATGCATATAACCATGCAGCTGAAAATGACAGACACTTTTTTTCAGTGGAATAAAATTTCCATATCTTAAGTTTGGTTTGCTCCATACATTTTTTTAATTTTATTTCTTTTTTTTTTTTTTTTTTTTTTTTTTTTTTTTTTTTTTTTTTTTTTTTTTTGATATGGGTTATCTAGGTAGTATGAAAGTGATCCAACAAGTATAATTTGGCAGGGAGGTTAACAGGACAGACTTTATGCCCCCTCCCTTGGTTTTCAAGCCAATCATTGTGCCTTCCTGGAGAATTAAATCTAGTCTGCCTTTCTAAAAGGACTGTGGAGGCTTTGTATTCATTAAAATGTGGGAGCTAATTGTTCAAGCTAGGCTTTGCAGTTTTATTGCATGAATGTATGTTAGGGAATGACTGCTAAGGTTTAGAGAAGATGGAAAGCAGTTTCTCTTCTGAGAGCCTGACTATAAAAAGAATTATTTAGCTGAAAAATGAGCTTTAGAAACCTGTTTTCAGTCTTAAAAAAAAAAATAAAAATACCAAGATAAGTGATTTTAAAAGCTCTGAAAGGTGATGGCTGAAGTGTTGCAGACAATATTAGAATGTGCATAGGTTGCAAGTGTTGGGCTGATATTCTTTACTAAGCAATGAATCTTAGATTAGATTTTAACTTGATTAATTTTTAATTAGTTGTATTAATTTACACTTTATAGTAGAAAAGTTGATTGAGACAGATTAAAACCTTGAATTTAGTAAGGAACTCGGGAGACCCTTCAAAGTATCTGAGCAGATGGTAAAAATTGATCCCTTTACCTATTCCAGTATATATGACCTTATAACACACAGATTCATATAGTCCTTACTCGTTTCTTTTTGTTGAACTTGTGCAGTCATGCTGGTGGATGCAGAGTGGCGGGACAGGTATGACTCTACTGGCATAGGTGGTTCTTTGGAATTGCCTGGTACAGTGTGTACTCCTCCACATCCTGTAATGAGGTTGGTGTGTAAACTCCTGCTCCATTTCAATGAGGATTATACCTGCCCCGACAGAGGCATTTTCCACTTTAGTGTAGGATGGTACAAGATAAGTGTTCACCTAACAGGTTTGTTCACTTATTTCATTATGAACTAATTGTTTGTCAATTTTTTTTCATGTGTGTGTGTGCTTGTTCATGTGTATATAATAATTGTTTCAAGATTTCTAAGTCAAGATGCCCTGAACACAGCACGAAATATAGTTGTCACTAAATTCTCTAGCTGAATGCTTGTGTTCTGGGTTCACCTTAGGAAAACTTTCCACGAGTTTCTTGCCCAGTTTTTAAAGAATCTTGTTTCTGTCAAATACAGTTAAGAAGTAAAAGTGGTCCTTTCCCAGTTCTCAAAAAAAAAAAAAAAAAAAAAAGAAAAATTAACATCTACTGTATCTTCTGGTCTGCTGTATCCATTAAAAAGGTGGTTGGGGCAAAGCTACGACTAGTCTAGCAAATAGTGAGACTTATATGTAAAAAAACCTCTTTCCATGTCCTGTGGGGGTTCTTTTGATTCCCACTCCAAGAGGCTTCTAGAATTACTTCTTTTTCAGACCAGCTGTCTCTGGTTCAGGCTTTATCCCATTTGTTTCAAATCACTTGTAAGCTACTTTCTTTATTACACCTCTTTCCAAAGTAAATAAAATAAGGCTGAGCCACAGATCAAGAATAATATTTGATTACTTTTGTATTATTTCCTAATACATAGTCATACAATGTAGAGTGGAAATAGCAGAGGATTAAGCCATGGCTGTACTGGTACATAGAAATATTATTACCAATATTATGTACTTATATAAAAGACAGGTGTGATGCTAGATATATAATACTGTTGTATGCTTTTCCTCCTTTGCCATACTGCACAGCTTATGGTGCTCTGTGTCCAAGTAAGGCCACTTCAAAGTGCTACTGAAATGACTTGGAAAAGCCTGTAGCTACTAGAGGCTATTCAGACTAACTAGGTTTATGATGGAGTGTGATAAATGTGTTAATGAAATTAGGTGACAGGGAATGGACCTCAGTGTAAGAATGGTCTTCAGTTCTTAATCTGTGTGTTCCTCAAATATTTCTCTCAGAAAGGTTTTGCTGTAATAGTTGCTAACCAAGAAACAGGAGATCCAGATCCTGAAACCTAGGGGGTTTGATATAATTATTCCTCCAACATAGGTGTGAGTTTGGAAGTTTGCGTGGTTTGGGTTTTTTTTTTTTGGGGGGGGAGGGGTGTGTGTGTAAGTGAAAGAGTTTGAAAGATTAGTACAAAGTTGATCTGATGGAATACATAAGAATCTTACTACAATTCTTGAGCCTCTTGAGTTCTGCACACAAATACTTTTGGGTAATTTTTACAAGAAAATATTTTAAATAGTATGATTAAATAATTTTTACAAGAAAATGTTTTAAAAGATGCCAATTTCTGGCTAAACTACTAAAAACACTTCATAAATCTCCTTCTGTTAACTTGTGGGAGTAATTCAAGCTAAGAATTTTGCAAATACAGTCTGCAGTGATTTCTGTAGGCTTCTGTGATTGCGTCACCTTTACATTAACTTCTGCTGTCCTGCTTCCCTCTCTGTCAGAGAACTGAGGTGGATTTCAGATATATAACCCCTCCTTGTTTCCAGAAATGGTAATTTCTATGTGGAAGAACTTACTTCAGACTACAAAGGAAAGAATACTCCAGCAGAGAACGATGTCAGTGTATAGCCAGGCTCATGGCTATGAGGAAGAATTGGTAAAGAAGAAACTTCAGCAGTTTGCTGGTGGATCCATCAGTCTTACCAAAGAAGACAATGGCATTGGAATACTTACTTTGAGTAACCCAAAGATAATGAATGCATTTACAGGTATTAATTAGTTAATGGGATTGCTGGTTTGGTCTGGGTTTCTTTTTCTTTTTTCAGTTACCCATTTTAGCATTTTGCCTAAACAAAATGAAAAGCTATGACTTACTGAAAGAAGAAATGTTTAAATTTTATTCAGATGCCAGCAAATGTCCAGTGTTCTGCAGAGTAGCTTTGTTATAAGAATATAAGAAATTGTCAACAATAAAGGGACAGTCTGGTAGAACATTTTTTTCAGTCAGTACAATTCTGCTACTGTGCTCTTTCTTGTATTTCATTCTGTGGCTACTGCTCTGGGAATGTACAAGGGTATTTTTAAGGGGGTGAGAAGATGCCATCTTTGTTTTGTAGGTGGTGTAGAAAGTGCGACTTCACTTCTTTGTTCTTTACCTAAAGCCTTCCCTGTAAACTTAAGCTTCTGTAATTTGGGCCTTTCCACTTGCTCAGACTGGTTTCCATTTCTTCTTTATTTGTTTTATGTCTGAAATACCATTGACTAGTTAATTAAGATCAGATGAGCTGGCTGTTCTCAGCTGCTGAGATTTGGGATCTATTTAATATGATTTTATACTGGACAATACTTAGCTATTAAAACAAAGTGCCCTATTTTATTAATCTTGTATTATGAGAGGATTTTGTTCTCCAAGATATATGCCATCACTCCTTAGCTGTCTAGAATATTCCAATTTATGCTGTTCTCTTCAGATGTAAGTGGCACAGGTACAGTCTGCATTTACCTGAGCTGGAGCTGTGCATAAGCCTTTACTGTAAGAATGCCCTTACCTCTTAATATTTTGAAGTGGATAATTTATATCATCTTGTTAACTTCTTTTTTGCTGTTTTGTTTTCCTGTCCAGTTCTCGCAGCTCCTTTGCTGTTAGCAAGTATATTTGCAACCCAGTAGCAAAGCATAGAGCTGTTTACATGAAGAATGTCAATCTACTTCTGCTAATGATTGTTAGCTGAAAGAAAGAAAACCTAACAGAACAACAAAATGAGTGTCAATACACCTAGATGTGTCTGCATTTTCTCTTTTGTTTCCCTGTAAAAGCTCATGTGTCAAATCAGTATCTAAATTGAGAAGTTGTAGTTAAAAGATGCTAGCATGGGGATTCTCCTTCTGCAGGCCTCCCAGTCAGCAGGCATGATATTATACAATCATAGAATCATAGAATAGTCAGGGTTGGAAAGGATCTTAAGACCATCAAGTTCCAGCCCCCCAGCCATGGCAGGGACGCCTCCCACTAAACCATGCCACCCAAGAGATCTGTCCAGCCTGGCCTTGAACATCACCAGCAATGGAGCATTCACAACTTCCGTCCCTGGCCAACCCATTCCAGTGCCTCACCACCCTAACAGGAAAGAATTTCTTTATATCCAATCTAAACTTCCCCTGTTTAAGTT
>JAOEHY010007858.1:0-17210 GCA_025447955.1 Psilopsiagon aurifrons
AAGAATAATGGCTTCAGACACCTAGTTAAGTGGCCTGTTTCCCCAAAGTGCTGATGACCCAGGAGCTCCTATTCACTTCAAAGAGTAGGATTTGGGGATGTTTGTTGCTGTAAGATTTATGGTCTCCCTACATCCTAACCGAGAGATTCAAGAAATTACAAGTAGTAGCTCATCTCCATTAAAATTAGAAGGCATGCTAGGCTGATTTGTGGCATCTATTCCAGGGACTAACATGTTCACGTCTTCACAGACCCTGCTGGAGAAATAAGTAGTGTAAAGAAATGAGGATTTCACTGGGAAAGCTTTGCTAAGGGGCAATAAGACACCTCAGCAGAAAATCCACAAGCTGACAAAAACAGCAGCACATGAGAGATAGGAGAGGATGAGGGCTTTTTCTGCCTGCAGGCTAGTACCAGATGAACAAAATGTTATTCAGCTTACTGCTCTGACTATACTCCTGTCAGGCAGCCAGATTAACACGATTTTGCAGAAAAAGAATCACAAGCTAGGCAATAACAGCCCAACACAGCATGTGGAAATTCATAGCTAAACATACTAATACTATCAGGAGCAAAAACCTTGATGCATACCGCATGGGGCAGAATTCTTACCATGTAACAAAGCTGCTGTACAGCCAAGCTGACAAACCAAACCTACAAAGCCTATACAAAACTCCTAACATTTGAATAGTGATGTCCACTGGGATTTTGGGGACTGGCAAACTCACAAAACAAATGTGTTATTTCATGCAAGGCAGGATTGTTGCTTGATACTTCCTGAAAACATGATGTGCTTCCCCCATGAAAATTTAGGAGGGTTTTCCCCTCTCCTGAGGGAAAAAAGTAGCAACTGCAAAGGAGTAAGAGTCCATAAAACAATGCCAGTGTTAGCAACCTGAGTGACAGACAGGAAGGAGATTTCCACAATTGGCATTTGGTGAATTGCAAGCTATAAAAAGTGTTTGGAGATTACTGGGTTGTCTGGGGTTTCCAGGCACAGCAGTGTAATTCTGTCTGTTACTAGAAGGTCTCGGTTTATTTAAATGATTTATTTCAGAATTTCTGCATATATCAAATTAAAGCAAGGAAGGGGAACAAATCACACTTCTTAGTCTTTGTAAGTTACATTTTCAGTGACTGTAACTAGAAAAGCAGTTTTAATGTTCCATGTATCTTTGCACCTGGCACTGGAAAAAACAGTTACTTATTATTGTAGTTACTGTTACAAACTGCCTGCCTTCCCTTTTGCCTGATATATTTTGCTTTTATTGTGCTTAGTATACATTAATGCTTTTCTGCTTCAGAATCTCTTTAGTCTTTATTATGATGCATAAATGGCTGAAATGTGTGTAACTATGCTGGGGTCGTACCTTAATAATTCAGGCCCTCAGTGCCAGTTTTCCGTTTTAGCTGAACTGGAGATAGAAAATCCTTTCCTGCACCAAAACCCCCAAGCTTTCAGAGAAAAGCATAAGTAAAACCAAATTTCATCTCATAATTCAAAGAATTTTATACAACCATTGCAGTGAAGGCAAGGAAGAGGTCTGCCCTTTCTCTTCATTCAGCACAAAGTCATACTGCAAGAACAGATGGAAATCTTGAGAAATACAAATGAATTTTAAAGGCTTAATATTTAAGCATTAAGACAGGATAAAAAAAAAAATAAAATTATAAAAATAATTAAAGTCTGCTTTCTTTTTGCTCTTCTGGAGCTGTTAAGCAACACAAAGTGGTACAGCTCCACCACCACCCTGCTAGGCAGTCCTTCCGCAAGGCAATGGCCAGTTGCACAAGTCGGATGAGCACTATTGTGAGTTTAAGAGCCACTGCTCCCTTTTGTTGAAGCAAGCTCTCTGTTTGACCGCATCAGCTCTGCTTAACTAATAATGGCTCTACAAACAGAGATTTTTTTACATCCACTTTCAAAGTGTCTCTCCTAATGGGTTTTCTCAGGCTTCTTGACTATTTTGTTACTTGTAACAAACTAGGTTTCCAAGACAGTTCCGTATCTGGGAAAAAAAATATACTAATTTCCAGTAATAGAAAACATGTGGTTCCTCCCATGAACACATTAGCCTTATTAAACTTGATGAGTACTGGGTATACCCTTCCTGCTCTGTTACACACTCTGCCCAACATACTGACATACTCATGCCTCTCAGCTTCACACATATTTCCTTTCTTTTGCTTTTCAAGATTTGGTTTGACCATAAAATCAAACATTTCTCTGCTTTTGAACTTCACTCTTCAGCAAGCCCCAGTAGCAGTACACATAGCATCTCTCTGCATGTAGAGACCCTTATACACTTTAAGGTGCCATGGAACAGGGAGGGAATGGAAAGTCTCTGTCAACTAAATTGTACTTGGCAGAATTTTTTGTTAAATATATATATTTGTCATCTTTTATCAACATATATATATATATACCCTGGGTAGATGGAAAATAAAAGGAAAAGCTGATGGAGCTTGAATTGTTTAGCAAGTTAAAACTATTTAAATTATAAAAGCTCTTTGAAGCTTGTTTTACTGTGTCTTTAAAAAGGAAGAGACAGACTGGCCTTTGATATATACCTGAGAAATTTATCTGCATTATAGTGTTAAAAGAGATTAGTAAATGCAGCAAAGAAGACAAGGCATAAGTTTTCTTTCCTTGCAGTGCTATGTGGCTCTTAGGAGCAGAAACATTCCAACACTTCCATCTGATGTAAGCACTGGTTGGCTAAATTGGAAATTTTGGAAATTGAAGTGTTCTGGGTCACAGAGCAAGTGAACACGAGCAAAAATGTCTCATACTGCAATACTTTGCAAAGAAACATATAGAAGAGTTATAGACCAGTAGTAACTTCTTGAAGATGATTGATGTCTGCAGTGGCGGTATTTTTTTCCTGGGGAAAGGGGAAGGCACTAGCTGGTTTAGTCCATGAATTCTTTTCCCTCCCCAATTTACGCAAGCTTCTCTTCTCTAAATTCAGCTTGACAGAACCTGGGCAGGAGGCTTTTCTTTTTTAGGTGCTATCTTGTACACTCGTGCCTGCACGCTCGCAAACTCCAGGCTACAAATACGGGAAGTGTTTCACAGCAGTACAGAACTGGCAGCTCCTGCAGCTCCCCACCAGATGGCAACGCTGACCAGGCTCTCGTTGGGGACACCCACCGTCCTTCGCCCCTTCCGGCAGCCGCCGCCCGTCTGCCTCGGGACACATTATGCTTCACGCAGGGGTCGTTTGAGCGACCGTTACAGGTTGTTTCTATATGCTGCCCGAGACTCTGTGAGTTTGCATTATTAACTGCCTCAATGTCCAGAGAAGTGATTTCAGCTACCTAATGTGCTAAATCATACGATCACATAATAGTTAGGTTAGTGGAACACCTCCCACTAGGCAGTTCGGTCGAAGCCCTTTCAACCTGGCCTTGAACACTGCCAGAGATGGGGCAGCCACAGTTTCTCTGGGCAACCTGCTCTCACTAAAGGACTTCCTAATACCTAATCTAAATGTACCTTCTGTCAGTTTAAAGCCATTCCCCTTTGTCCTGTCACTACACGCCCTTGTAAAAAGTACCTCTCCAGATTTCTTGTAGGCCCCCTACAAGAATAGCAATGTATGCTCAGAGATACAATAATGAGAAAAAGAAAAGCCATAGGACTTAGCTTTCTGAAAGAAAATTACATTCACACTTTCAACAGAATAAAAGGTGTCTTTCCAACTGTGTGCAATTACAATCTCTGGCGCTACAGAATTATAGCTGTCATATTACTGCACGCCATCATCATGCAAATGCCACAGCGGTACCTGAACTACAGATAAATCTGTTATCAGCGAGACATGAGCTGAGACACCAGGAGTGACTTCCTACTACACTGTTGGAGAAAGTATGACGTGAGCATTAATCATAAGAAAATACTGACAGTGTCCCACAATACTGACTACAAAAAGGTTTAAAGAATGTCTTCTAGCATCGCATATGGCAGATAAATACTGATGAATGCCATGGAGGTTAATCATGGTCGTCTATTATTTGAGGCACAGGTGAATACTCTATACTGATAATGACCAAAGAACTCCTTACCAGCCTTACTTTGCAGACTGTCATCTGCTAACTGTTGCAAATAATGAGCACTGCAGCACAGCAAAGTACCCCACCTAAAAATCTCATTTCCCCCAGTATGTAGTTACAAGAGGAGAGGGGTATTTTTTTAAGACTTTCTTCAGCATTTGACTATAGAGTCCAATTTTTCTCTTGCCCACACAGACATAAACAAAGAATAAAAATAAATAAATGAATTAAAGATACTGGTAGAATAACCACAACTGTTACCAGAATCTGTTCTCTTGCCAGCTGAAACAAAGTGCTCTGCCAATACAGAAACTCTCTTGGCAACTGGGTACTAAACAGGGAGTTCTAGCCCCTGGGTAACTGAGCCATTTCATTGCTACTTGATCAGAATCCCTGAAATCCAGTAGTATCACTTATCAGATAACCTGCTACAGCGGCATCACCTGATCCATCAGGGCTTCTTTCACCATACCTTCCTCAATAAATGCTGATTTGCTGTTTCTTCTCTTTTCTTTGCCATCTCTCATAGTCCCCTTCAGCTTGTGGTTATTCTGCACAAAGATAAAAAAGTGCCAAAAAAAAGAGGGGCTGTGCAATTGCGGCAACAGATACCTGCTGAATTGCTTGCTTTTGCCAATCTATAAATCAGATCCTGCTAAAACACATGTAACTCATGCATCATTTGAGATGCATGTAAGTTTTAATTCACAGATACTTTTGATTTTGCTACTCTCAAGCAATAACACAGGTTAATGAACTACTTCAAAATATAAAGAACTAGTGTGAAGGCTGTTTCTAAGGCTTTGAGTAACTGATTAAACATATCTCCCTGGGTTGCTATGCCTAGGTACAAAACTCAGGGCTAACTTCAGCCAATAACCAGAATGAAGGTAGAATATAGCCAGCCATAACATAGTTTTCCACACCACACATACTTCAAAACCAAGAGCCTGCTTCTGATTCTAGGATCAGAGTTGAACTGGAGTTGAATTTGTGCATACTCATTGGCAATTTAACATACTCAGCAGTCACTCTTCTGCTGTCCAGAACAGAAACGGACAGCCCAAATCCTGCAGGCTGCACCAGCAAAGCACGAAGATGTCTTTCTACACAACCTCTAAATCCCACTGAAATGCAAGGCTTCTGGTGCCATGTGTGATTCAATTAGTATAGCAGGGACATCCACACCAAGTAGGCAAATATGGACACAAGCAACCACTGGAGGTCCAGATGAATAGCCCGTGCCAGTACAACAGATCTGGTGGCTCACAGGTAGGCAAGGGTCCCCCATAGTGTTGATACAAATAAGAAGTAAACTATGTTAGTTGATAGAGTGTCTGTTGCACATGTGGAAAACTAGAAATTTTATTGGGATATTTAAACAATCTTTCATTAATGCCCCACTAAAACTACACTACTCTGGAAGAGCTGCACTACCTCACTAAACAAGGCATCTGTCAGACCCACTATACACTTTAGAAAATAGCAAGCACAACATGCAGGTTTAGGATAAGCCCCTGGTGTGTTTTCATTTTTGAGATCTGGGTTGGAATGGGTTGTTTAACAGCAGGAAGACAAAACAGGTCAGCTCCTTGTCCTACACTGACTTGTAGTCTCAGTTCTGGATTATATATCTCATGTACCAGATATAAGAAAATCTCATGCTATTTAGTGACTTCTATCTGCAGCCTGTTGGTTTTTCTTGGCTTATTCTAAACTATCAGCTGCTCAGCATCAAATTCTGGCTAAGGCAAATACTTCCCAGGGCTCACCAAATTTCTAATGTTATTCCAAGAAACAGGCCCTTCAGAAAGAACCCTCTCATCTTAAATCTTAAAAGGTACAGTTTGTGTGGCAGTGCTTCTGAGGTGATATAAGATCCCACACGAGTGGCCAAGAGACAAGACAAACCAGTTAAAAACCTGTACATTAACTTGCCCCTAGCAAGTGCTTTTTGAGATGAAGCCTGAATACATCTTTCTTGTTTTCAGGATACTGGTATCTGCAAACCATCTCACAGAAGTTCTTGGCAGTACCGAGAACATCCTGCACAACTTTACTTCTCTCTCACACATAGTACAATTTGTTGCTATGAAATCTCAGGAATGCCAGTGACTGATTTTGTAAGTCAGTGAATACCTATTGTGTATCTAAGAAGCAGCAGTAGATGAGACGGAAAACAAAAAGACAGTAAAATGAAAATGACCAACGTAACTTTCTTTTGTCAGTAAAGAAGAAAAAAACAAAACAAAACAAAAATCAAGAAACACCATCACTTCCTCCTCTCACTTATTTGCAAAATCCATCTCACTGACTAAACACCTAAGCATTACTCTATAGACACACTGCTCACAGTGGGAAGAATGCCGCTTGCATTGTAAGTAGTCCTTTGCTACCAAGGACACGAGCAAACATGCATAGTCCTGGAGGTTCTCACCGCAGAGAAAAGCCTGTAGGCACCCACTGTGTTGAGGAGAGTGGAAGGCAGCACTGGCACCTACCTTGCAGCCCTCACCCTCCATGTATGAGGCAGCAACAGTGCCAGGAGCAAAGAAACACTCCAACAATACCTTATGGCACTGACAACTTTTTGTAAGTGAGAAGGATAACGAGAGAAACTTAAAATCAGTAGCAATAATTCCATGCATGCCTGTTCTCATCCCATTTTTAAATCCAACATTTGGGATTTAAATCAGGGGAATAAGTGCTTATTACACTGTGGATTCAGATTAGTGTACTCCCACACTGAGTGAACACCACAAGCATCTCCTGCCTCAGAGAAGATGAGGCTGGCAGATGGTGCAGGTGCTCATGTTCTCCAGAGGCAAGATGATACTACCACATGGGCAGTTATGATTTAAAATCATAGAATCAATTAGGTTGGAAAAGACCTTTAAGATCATCAAGTCAAACTGTTCCCCTGGGACTGGCAAGACCACCACTAAACCATGTTACTGATGGCCTGACCTACACAGTTTTTGAACGCTTCCAGCGACAGTGATTCCACCACTTCCCCTGGGCAGCCTGTTCCAATGCCTAATCACCCTCTCTGTGAAGAAATGTTTCCTAATATCCAGTCTAAACCTCCCCAGGCACAGCTTGAGGCCGTTACCTCTTGTCCTACTACTTGCTATTTGGGAGAAGTAACACCTCACTACAACCTCCTGTCAGGTAGTGGTAGAGAAAGAAATGGAACTGTGACATAGACTGAGGTTTTCTGTTGCTGTGCCATGTCCCTGTGCTTCTGCCTACTCTTCTTCATGTCAACCCTATTTTTCTATTTCCCTCACCTCTATCATGCGGTGGTTCCGCAGTGACACACCATTTATCTCTTCCCACACAGAAGTTCCCAGCAGCACCATTCTGAGACAATTCAGTAAGTTTCAGGGAGCTGAGATCACATCTGTAGTCTACAGTGGACACTGACATATACATTAGCTTAGATGAAGACCTGTGATTCACAGAAGAGCAAGAGTCCTACTCTTGTGAGTCTGTGGCTATTCACCTATGCCCTGCCAGCACAGTTCTGAACTTTATTTTGGATCCAACATCAAACGCACTTGAAGATAGTGCAGCAGAAATGCAGAAAGCTAAACAAAGAAGCAATTAAACCACCTTCTGGAACAAGACAGCCTAAGAATCCTTTTAAGCTCATGCAACTTTCCACCTGCAATGCTTAAGACTTTGTATGCCTTTTACCCCGAGTTTCCATACCTCCTGCAACAGCAGCTGAAGGTAATTCAGCCTCAAGAAAAGTTAGGAACAAATGAATAGGTCATTGTTAGAACAAGAGGAAGTAACATGAGCAATAGAAGGTGGCATCACGCAAAGGTGAGTTACACTGTGCAGCATCCTGGCATGCACACCAGGAAAAGCAGCAGTATTCAGCAGATGAATAACCAAATACATGCATTGTTGTACCTGTCCTTCCTTTACATGATCCCAATTTTGCCAAAAGTAAACACAATTGCAGAGAAGTCATGGTAAATGTAGTGTGAAATTCAAGTACAAATCTGTCCATGTATGTGCTGACATTCTTAACTGGTTAGTCTTGAATTAAATGCATAAGTAGTACTTAAGATATTATGTTGAACCCACACAAACCAACACTGCCTTGTGTCAACATTGCTTTGTTCTTCTGCTTGGTGCTGCATTGTCTACCTGTTCTAAAGGACCTACACAAAGCCCCATAGAAAGTGTACAATACAGTCCTAACCTCAGTACTTTATCATTTTCCTGGCAAGCAGAAAGATTTTGTTGTATACCACCTGAATCACAACACATATAAATTAAGGGCCTGAATCCACAGCAGTCAAAAGAGGCATACAATTGCAGTGAGGCAACACTTGGCATTGCCCCATCTCGGTTTTAGGCATTCAGCTCACAGACTGGGTTTCAGGAGTCCTAGTCAGACTCCAAAACTCATATCAGTAGTGCTTGACAGAGCCTGGGTCTCCTGAGTGGCAAAGATTTGCCCTCTCACTGGCGTGCTGACATGTTTTACATCCTGGCTGCAGAGGGAAAGAAATTAAAAATGAAATCCTAAAGTAACAAAGAAGTGCCCAAGAAAAATGTTTCTCAAATCTAAACTCAGATGGTTCATTTATTGTTGTGAATTACCCATTCATTTAGATATCTACAGGAGCCTGGATCACCTCATAAGAAACAGCATTCCACTGTCATCTCTTCAATGGTGAAAAGTGTTCTATGAAATGGCAAACTTTGAGCAACCGGCTAGTAGTATTCACTGCACTCACATTGTCTGCATGAAGGAGTTCACACACAAATCCCCTCACCTTCCAGGAGAGCAATGCAACAACCGGCTGTTCTGCATGGAGGGAGAGCATTTTCCTTCTCTTCTGAACCAGCTAGACAGGGAAAGAGGACACACATGGAGCAGTAACTCTTCCCTAAGACAAGGACATGAACAAGGTAGAGGAATCCTGGTCTTCATTTGCTTCTAAAACTATGTGCTTTTTGTTCTAATTATGGTAATCTGACAAGAAACAGTAACCCAGAAACTAATTTTCCCTCTTCTACATCCTAGTTTCCTACTTCCACACAAACATGTAGTTTCCCCCCCCCCCCAAAAAAAAACCACAACACCTGCCCCTGAAAACCTAAGAGCTGATTTTGAAACTGGAGCTCCACAAATTAGGTAGGACACACTTTCACAGAAAAAAGTATTTACTACTCTCAGATAAGCAATAAAAATACTCTTCAGGCAACTGTTCAAACTGTGAGAAGAGACCAAGTTACATGATCTTTATTTGTTCTCTTCTCCCACACAGGCTCCTTGGCAGACGAAACACAAGAAAATCCCCATTAGTATGCTCAGCAGGCAAAAGCCCAGGTTTGCCAGCCTTTTACCAGGCAACATGGTCAACATCAACCAGAACATGTCGATGTGTGGCCCAATGGGCTGCATAAATAAGCAGGTTCTGGCATTTTCCAGTGTCTGGCACAGGCAGCTGTTGTAAAATGCATCACGGGAAGGCATAATGAGCTCCTAGAAACACAACTGGGCTGCATGAAGAGGAGCCAGCTCTAAGCAGTAAGTGATGCTGAGAGCACTTACAAAAAGGCTGTGTGCACACTTAAATAGACATGGATTCATTACTTCATATCTAACTTCAGTGCACTTGACCCCACAACCACAGTGTGCATGTGTCTGTGACTTCCTAGGGCACTTTTTTCAAAGAGGAAAAAGTGAGTGCCAACCTTCCTCCTGCCCCCTCAAGGAAATGGCCCCATGCATGTCACTTCACATGGTGGGACTGTCCGGGTGCCAGTGTGGAGCTGAGCAGAGGAATCAGCTCCACCTGTGAGACCAGTTTGCCACCTGCCACCTTTACTTTGAGGTATCACATGGGGTTTTCATCAATCTCAATGCAGTCTGCTTCTGCTGGCTTCAACAGTGACAGTCTCCAGCTATCACACCTCCTTGTTGAGTCTTCCCATCCCTTCATAGAATCATAGAATAGTTAGGGTTGGAAAGGACCTCAAGTTCATCTAGTTCCAACTCCCCTGCCATGGGCAGGGACACCTCCCACTAAACCATATCACCCAAGGCTATGTTCAACCTGGCCTTGAACACCGCCAGAAATGGAGCATTCACAACTTCCCTGAGCAGCCCATTCCAGTGCCTCACCACCCTTCAGCCTGGCTCCAACCTAAATATGTATCATTTACCCAGGCATCTGAAGACATATTACTTTCCCCAGATCTGTTGCCTCCAGCTTTTGTCCTTGTTGTGCTTTAACTCCAACCAGAGGCATGAGAGGTTGATAGAGAGCACTGGTGGTGTTGGGAAAGCTGCTCTTGCAGTTTCTTCCTATCTCCTCTACTCAGGAGGCAGCTGCGGCTGCTGACAAAGTTATGGTCAGTGGTTCAAGACCTCATTTTAAACACACTTCAGGCTGAAAAAGCCTTCAGAAAAGAAAAAAAACCTAGCAACAACAAACACACACAACCTCCCAAAACCCCACGCAAAACCCCAAAACCAACACAAAACAAAAAACCTTTTCAAATCAGTAAGACCTTTGCAAGTGTTTGCAGAGTAACAGATTTCCTTTTTTAATCCATCACTTGATCAAATACTGAAAACTTATTTCTTTAAGGAAAACTGTTATTTGACACAGAAATGCAAGAAGTTAAATGCCAAGCTCTCACTGCAAAGTACAGAGAAGTTGCAGTAGTAACAGTAAATTACACCAGTAATGCACTGAAACAGGTGCACATTTTATCTTTCTCACATTTTACTCTTGAGGGTAATCAAATGACTTCTTTTTTTCACTAAAATTTCGAAGATATATAGATGTTTACCTGATGCACACACCTGGAACAGAATTTCACTCTGTCTGTAGGTGGTTTAATGGTTAAAATACAGCACCAGACATCATGCAGTCCTAAATACACAAAAAGCTTTACTTATACTTTAATCCAGATTACAGCATAGCCAGTCAATGCTGCAGTACAAATATTTGGCAACAGCCAGAGCCAAGCCCCATGTCAGACAGGTGCTATCCTAGCCAGAAGAAAAGGAGACAGCTGTTCATTTCATGCAAATTTAATGTCAAAATATATTGCCTGTGACTGCACTTCACAACTCAGCATGGCTTTGTGTGGAAAACTGAACGCTCTGATTTACAGCATTATAAATGTTTGCTAAATGCCTTAATTGCCCACTCTTCTTTCAAAGCGACACTTTATTATTAGCTTACAAAGTGTGCTATGTAAGGTGAATAATTTTTTTCCTAATTCCTTATTAACACCTTAAAAATCTGTATTTTACTAATATTCCTTTGAATAAGAAGTGTCTGCTTTACCTCGTCAGTCAGTGATGAACAGCCGCATTCAGCTCCTTGTTACTATGGCAATATTATGTAGGAGGTACAGAAACAGACAGATGCTTTTATCTTCTCCCTTTGTACTTAGAATATACTCTCTTACACCACCACCACCCTCTTTATTTTTGAACAAAACAGTCACAAAGGGGGATGGTGAAACGTTCAGAGAACCAAAACAAAGGTTGTTTTATTAACTTTGCTGTTATATTAACTGAGGACCAATAGCAGGGCTATGAATGAGATACAAACACCAGAGACCTTAAGAGCTGATCTCACAGACAAAGTATTTTCTTCATTTTCATGGAAAAAAGAGCCAAAACCCCAAAGCATTTGTGACCTACTCTGCCTGTTTCTCAAGCAAAACTGAATTCCTTTGCTGCTCAGTAGTACCCAGGCAGTGGTGAGAGCAAGAACCAGACACACAAACTTGCTGTTTCCCCTGGAAACAACTGAAACAGTCAATGTAGGCACATTTGTGAATACCGGGTGGGATGAAATCCCACTCTTTATGTGACCCCATCCAAGAGGCAATGGAAATAGGCTGCTGCGTGGCTGCTAACACCTCCTCTGTATTCATCTGCTTCTAAGTAGCAATGATATAACACCTCCCTCCCCATGCAGGAAAAAAAAAACCTGGGATGCAGAGTAAACTCTTTATGGTAGTCGATGCAATATGAATAAAATATTCAGTCCTGCTGGGTGCAATCAAGATGTACAGCAAAACACCTCATTTGCATCTTCTGACTCAACCACTTGCA
Source organism: Psilopsiagon aurifrons (assembly GCA_025447955.1). Classification (NCBI taxonomy): domain Eukaryota; kingdom Metazoa; phylum Chordata; class Aves; order Psittaciformes; family Psittacidae; genus Psilopsiagon; species Psilopsiagon aurifrons. The sequence continues at coordinate 12,163 of JAOEHY010007858.1, forward strand.
GAAGCTCGCCCTTGCTGTACCAGCCAAAGCAAACCAGATGAATGAAGACCGCTAGCCCAAGCCACCAAGCTCTCAGGCCATGACGGCTGGCGTAGGGAGCAGGCATGTAATGTGGCGCAGCCAGCTGAGCTCTGAGGGGTAAGCTCTGCCACACACAGCTGGGAATCAGACAGTGGCAGCACATCTGTCTGCAGCTAGGCTTGCTGTGTTCCTCCTGTTCTGCTTACAAATTGTATTCATTCACCAGAGCTAAGCAATATAGTTATTGCCCTCGAATTTCTTTTCAGATTCATCATTCCGAACTAATGAAAAAGAGCAGAATATCGTAAGTTTTTTTTTTTCCCAAAAAATCAACTTTCAGACTTAAGAAATGTATGTTTTAGGATTTCTAATCTCATAAACGTTTCCTCAGTTGCTTGTTCAGACGAGAGCACCATTTGGTAGATCACTTTTTGTGGTTCTCCTTACACTTCCACACTGCCCTAGACAACCCATTTTTCTTTGCCCCAAAGAGTCTGCAATTTTGACAGCTACACATTCTTAACATATGTTCCTGTGGCTTTCAGCATTTTTTTAAATAACTTGCCAGTGGAGGTAGAGATTCCTGGTTACTACTTTTAAGCCAATAGGCCATTGGTTCACTCTTTCAGAAACTTCAGTAAACCCTTTGAAGTAACCAAGTGATTCACAAAATATATATATTTCCTACACCAGCAGGATTTTTAACTCCTGCTGTTATACAGACCGGAGTCTGTTTTGCCATGCTCCTGGAAATAAACAAATGCAGAGAAAAAAAAGCCAGAAGCTGATTAATCTTAACTTTGCAGCAAGGCATTTCCCATGGGCAGCAGAGAGAAGCACTATAGACGGACATTTCATAGGACTCCAAAAAAGGGAAATAAAAAGAGACACCCTCCAACAGTAAAGTGTCAGTATGACATATAACAAGGTTAGCAACAGGGATGTGAATGCCCTACTATGCACTCTGAGCATGCCCAAACATGCATGAACTGAAAACCAGTCCAAAAGGCATTGTAAACAACGATGTGAATTCAGTATTTGCTATTTCATAGTTATTTCCCCCTGCAATATTGCCAGCTTTAAATTAAAGATATCATGGTGGTCACTAACAGTATCTGGGTCAGACTATTTCCCATTTTGACAGAAGCTTATTGTAAGCTCAGTGGGAAAAATTAAGAAGCCATGAGATTGAAAGGGATGGATTAATATTTTTCTTCTATTTGTAATTTAAAGGAATCACTTGCTGATGGCATCTTGTGCATTATTCTCCAGAAACATCTGCCAAGCCAAGTTATTTCACCCTAAGATGACCTGCATAAGGTCTGCACAGAATATTTCCTCAAAGTTAAAAGCAGCTACCTGTGAACTGAAAAAAAAAAAAAACATTCTCCATAGAACAAATGGTTGAATATAGTGACCAGCACAAAATATCTACATAACAAATACTTAACTTCAGGGCATCACAGCGCTCCTTTTAATGATGCCTGTGCCTCTCAGGCACCGCAAACCAATGTGGAGAAGGCACATACGTGTGTGGGACAGCACACTTGGTTAGAGCTATGAAATTCACCCTCAAGACCAGTTCTGTATTTCACACAGTGGCAAATAAAGAATAAATCCTAACAACACATAGCCCCACACAACAACCTCCCAGAAACACTTATTCAACTATTTGTTCTTTTCTTTTTGCTTTGAAATGTTGTGCTTCAGGGGTGAGGGGTGGGAGAGAAGTGGAGGTGGATTTAACTCGTTGCCAGAACAGAAGCTATAACAGTGGTTGCAAGGATAAAAAAAGGGTGTGGGGGATATGGACATGACTGTATCATAGGAGCATCTATGAAAAAGTCTTGATCTCTGTTAAGACCTTCAGATACTAGGCAGTAAGTAAATAAGAATGGTTTCAAAGAACAAAACCATAGTTACTGTATGGATATATGGGGAGAAAAAATAAATAAATACATAAATAAATAAGTGAAGCCACAGCTTCTTATTGTTACTGTTACCTATTTCCCACAGAGAAAGCAGTCACTACCCACCATGGGAGGACACGTTCCCCTGTGGCTGTCTCCGTCTCAGGTGTCCACAGGGGAAGAGGAGTGGTGATTGGGCAGCACAACAATGGGACAGGGCAAGAACAACCTGGCCAAGGATCCTACCTCAGGCACACTTTGAATGGCTTCATGTCCCACACTTGCGAACACACATTTCTCCCTTGTGAGGGCCTGGACACTGTCATTCATGGAGGCCCCTTGCTCTGAGAGTTGGTCCTGTGTTTCCCAGAGCCTCATGGCTTCTCCATGGTAATTACTACCTGATGCTTCCCACACCAAGCACCTCTTCCTGAGAGCTTTGCTTTTATTTGCCCCCACGACTGTTCTGGTTGTAGTTTCTGTTAGTTTTTAATTTAAAGCATTGAGAGTTCCATCGCTCAGTGTTGTTCCCTCTTGGGTTTTGCCATTTAGACAATGCCCTGGCAAAGAAAATGCTGCAAATTATTTCCCATGCCCTCACTACGTGACTTACCCGATGAAGTATTAGTAATACACTGACAGGTGAAACTCAGGCAGACACATGAATGCTAAAAAAAGAATCACAATACTAGAAATCCCTACACTTTTCTCTCTTCTACATTAATTGCTAAGAAGCTAATAGCTTCTATGCTAATTTACTTTTATGCTTATTAGGAACTCCTTTTTCATTCAAAGCTCAGCTTTCACCAGCGCTCAGAAGCGAGATGACAAGAAAGGTAATGGAACTATTACAATCCTTTGGTCAGTGTGCCAAAAGCTGAGCGTCAGTTGTCCCTCACTCAACAGTTCATTTAACCACAATGTGAAACGAACTTGGGGAGAGTGAAAATGGCTCTTAAAGATTTTTTTATGCCTAGCACTTCCACCCAAGATGTGAGCTCTCACTGTAAGAATCACCCAAGACCATTATTTCAAGACACCTTACTGAAAAACACAGACTGCATACTTTTGATATCTTTAATGCCATAAGAACAAATCAACCAAGAAAACTTTAAGCCATTCCTGAGCTCTCAAGCCTTTATCATACATTGCAAAGAAGAGAAACAATCTGGCTTAAAAAACTATGTCCTTCTAAAGAAATCCTTCCACATCTCTTTCAATAAAATGAAAAGAGGCTAAAAGCCCTGATGTCATTGTCTGTGCACTCATCTCACTGCTATCACCAAGACGCAGCTTATCCCCATGGAGGAAGCCCCTCACCCACACCACATCCATTTGCTGGCTTGCTTCTGCAGCCAGGTAGAGATGTGAGCTGGAGTGCATCAGTTGAGAAGCTCTGCTAAAGTAATTCCTTCAGTTAGCGTCATGAAGTGTCCCATGTTTTCAGAAACTGGAAGAGCATCTATGAGTAACAGACTCCAAGTGCTGTTTCCAGAGGCTATTGCTTCAGTTTTTCCTCCTTAGGAAGGCAAGAGAAAAATTCCTGCTGTTCTCAACAGCCAAGTACTGACCTGCAGTAACTCTGCTGCTGCCGGAGCTGAGCAGGAAGGGTTGTTCATCAGCCTCAGTCCATGCTCACCTGTAGCACAGGTGTCAGCTGGGAGCTCACACATCACTGTAACTGGTCATTGCAAAGCAGCGATTTCTTTTTCAAGAAGTATCAGAGCCAAACCTTCTCAAAAACTCTTCCTCTCTTTACAAAACCACCACTTTTCTGAAGGGAGAAAAATGAATGTGCCTTTAAGTATCTCAGAAAACCACCCACAAAACACTCCCCAAATGGAAGGAGAGCTGCTGCTCAGGACAAACATCACTCTGCTGTTGGGAAAGCTGCCAATGGGTGCTCTTGCTGTGCAGCTGCGTGTGGGATTCATTCGGTGTGGCTAGGGAGGCAGGTGTGGCTCATGGACAGCAGCTGATGGGGAATGCTCCTTGTCTGGGCTTTGCAAGCATTTCAGTGAGGAGCACCACAAAAGAACACAAAAGACAGGCAACAATATGCTCTCCCCTCAACTTTGAGAAGAAAGATGGTACTAATTGTATCAGTGGGGTGGGAAAGCTGAGACTTGGGCTAGAACCCCAAAGCAAACTCAGAGATGCAAGAGGCTGGGGCTTTTCAGTTAGAGAAACGTGGGCTTCACCTGTGTTTGGCTCCTCCATGCTTGCTCAGAAACAGTCATATGGTCATCACCACCTATCAGCTACCTATAAAATAAAAAAGGGAGAGGGACACCCAGAATGCATTGTTTTTTAATTTTTCTACCATAAATCATACTGATGTGTTTGGAGGAAGAAGTGAAGCTATCTACCCCGAAGCAAGTATTGATTATCTCAAGCATCCATGGCACCAGCAGCTCATAATTCTCTTTCAGCAGCTAAAAGGGTTATGAGTGGGAGGCTCAGGCTGAGGCGCTTTGAACATGGCTAATATACTGTAAAAAAGCAAATATAGTGATTTCCAGGCTGCTTGTCAGTTCTTATGGCAAAGGCAGATCCACGACACCTGAGAAATATTAGATGTATTAGAACACATCTAACCTGTTCACTGGCACAGAACAGCTCCTACTTACATCAATACTTACAGTGCAGTGGGTGCGTGGGAAGCTCTGCAGGCTGGGAATCAGCGTAAGTTACCCTTGCCTTGGTTGAGCACAGGACAGGAGAGCTGCTGTTTCACAGCATCCCGCTTGCATTTTCCAGTCATGCCAACAGCCTCATGTCCTCAATTCATGCCTCAGGCAGAGGAACGCTCAGACTGACTATGGATCAGTGGGAAGGGGGTGCTGTGGTGAGAAGTTTCGGTTCACAAAAAGTTGTGCTCAATGGCTCAGTGTCCAGCTGGAGACCAGTAACAAGCGGTGTGCCCCAGGGATCGGTGTTGGGACCAGTCTTGTGCAGCATCTTTGTTGATGACATGGACAGTGGGATTGAGTGCACCCTCAGCAAGTTTGCCGATGACACCAAGCTGTGTAGTTCGGTTGATACGCTGGAGGGAAGGAACGCCATCCAGAGGGACCTTGACATGCTTGTGAGGTGGGCTGATGCCAACCTGATGAA